>CM053029.1:48188157-48220523 GCA_028564925.1 Lithobates sylvaticus
GGGATAGACAAACACAGTCTCTCAGTGAAGGATAGAGGGTTTAGGTAGAAACTTCAGGTACTCTTGGAACTGCTCAACACAGAAAGTCTCTCACTATAGAAATCCAGAGAATAGCCACTCACAACTGGATTCTCACAGCTACCGGATAGACCTCCTCTCACTAGGCCTAGCAGCCGATAGAGTGTTCAAATAGAGCAAAGCCTCTGCCACAGACTTGTTGTAGAACACTTGTGAATAAAGTCTCTGCCACAGACTTGTTGTAGAACGCTTGTAATAACTGAAGAATGTAGACAAATTTAGAGATCCCTCATACGATGGTATCAGTATCTTGCAGCCGCTCCGGCGATACCGTACAAGTGTAGATTATTCACTTGGTGTCTTTCAACTAAGCCTCCAGGCTCTTTCTGAGAAGCCAGCCTTACGCGTGACCTTCTCCCGAAGATTCCTCCCCTGGTTGCTTCCTCAGTTTCTGGGCCTCTCCCCAGATGAGAAGGCACCGGACCACCTTTGAATCCTCCTTCCAGTTACTTTGCCTCGGGCTAGCCAGCCCCGAGACTCGGAATTGGATGGCTCCGCACCCCAGGCCATGAGAGCCATCGGGGCTGGTCAGGAGGACCAGGACCAAACTGACAGAACGATCTTCTGGACCGGAACCCAGAAGCACATGATGTCAGTACCTTAAGTACCCTCTCCCAGAATTCACAGCGAGACGACACTCCCACTGGGCTGGTTCTGAGAAAGAGTGGCACTCCATGCACCTAGCCAAACTGCGTTCTCACACTTTCCAGAAGTGACAGCGACACCTGTGGCCAAGCAGAACCCAGTGCAATCCAGCTAGACTGGTACTGAAACCATAATTTGGTACAATTATGCCCAAAACCAAACTGCGGTTTTAGGAATTTTAAATAGAAAACAACACATAGCGCGTGCTCTTCAGGAGCCGGTGCTACATAAGGAAAAGAGAAGGAGGGTAATCTGGAGAGGTATAGAGGTGGGAGATGGGAAAAGGGGGCTATCCATTGGGATTGGAATGTAATGCCACGTACACATGACCGGACTTTTCGACAGCAAATGTCCGACGAAACAAATCCGTCAGACAATTCGATCGTGTGTGGGCTCCATCAGACTTTTGCAGTCGAAAAATCTGACAGACTTTAGAAATAAAACATGCTTCAAATTTTTTCCGCCTGTACTCCACTCCCAGTTCCTATCGAAAAATCCGCTCGTCTGTGTGCTAGTCCAACAGACAAACGACGCTAGGGCTACTGGCTACGAACTTCCTTATTCTAGTCCAGTCGTACGTCATCATGTTCAAATCCGTCAGATTTTAGTGTGATTGTGTGTGGCCAAGTCCATTCATTCGGAAAGTTCGTCGGAACTCCGTTGAAAGTCCGTCGGAAAGACCGTCGGAAAGACCGTTGGACCTAGTCCGTTAAAAAGTCTGCTCGTGTGTACGTGGCATAAGTATAAAGTTACACCATTTTCAGTGACCATACAGACAAGGGGCCCCAGTGGGTTAAAACAAACTAGTCATCTTTTTTAAAATATATATCACTGTATATGTCAAAGCTGTAGGCCATTTTGCATTCTCCTAAAGCCTGGATAAAATACCCCCATATTAGTTTACATTCTAACCTGGTCTAGCTTTTGAAACAGGAATATGCTAATTTCTATGATACTGGGAATGAACAATGAGACTCGGCTGATCACAGATTGGAGTTCAGGGGCCAATGACAGCTGATCATCTGATGTAAACAGAAGATCGGTAATCTGTTTTTCTTTCTCACACTGACAGCATGAGGAGAGAAAAAAAAGCTGATCACTGGCTTCTGTCAGAGGGACATTGGTCCAACACAGGGAACCACCAACGTCTCATCTGTGCCCAGCAGTGCCACCTGCTAGTGCCCACCAGTGCCACCTGCCAGTGCATATCAGTGCTGCCTATCAGTGCACATCAGTACCACCTACCGGTGCCACCTATAAAAACCCACAAGTGAAACTTACCAGTTCCAAATATCAGGGCCCATCAGTGCTGCCAATCAGTGCCTCATCATCAGTGCCACCTATCAGTGCTGCCTATCATTGTCACCTACCGGTGCCTATCAGTGCCTATCAATGCCACCCATCAGTGCCACCTATCAGTAACACTTGCCAGTGCCCACCAGTGGCACCTACCAGTGCACATCAGTGCTGCCTATTAGTGCCCACCAGTGCCACCTATCAAAACCCGCCAGTGAAACCCACCAGTGCCCATTAGAGCTGCCGATCAGTGCCTCATCATCAGTGCTGCCTATCATTGTCACCTACCAGTGCCACCCATCAGTGCCACCTATCAGTGTCCTTCAGTGCCGCCCATCAGTGCCACCTATTAGTGCCACCTATCAATGCCCTTAAGTGCCACCCATAAGTGCCCTTCAGTGCTGCCCATCAGTGCCACCCATCAATGCCACCTATCAGTGCCCATCGGTTTTCCTAAACCCTATTGAGCATCTGTGGGGTCTCTAACATCCACCAGCTCCGTGATGACGTCATGGAGGAGTGGAAGATGACTCCAATGGCAACCTGTGAAGCTCTGGTGAACTCCATGCTCAAGAGGGTTAAGGCAGAGCTGGAAAATAATGGTGGCCACACAAAATATTGACACTTTTGGCCCAATTTGGACATTTTCACTTAGGGGTGTACTCACTTTTGTTGCCAGTGGTTTAGACAGTAATGGCTGTGTGTTGAGTTATTTTGAGGGGACAGCTAATTTACACTGTTATACAAGCTGTACACTCACTACTTTACATTGTAGACAAGTGTCATTTCTTCAGTGTTGTCACATGAAAAGATATAATAAAATATTTACAAAAATGTGAGGGGCGTAATCACTTTTGTGAGATACTGTACATAGGTATTACCTAGCCAGTGGTATCACACTGTGATGGCAATGCAAGCAAACCTAAATGTGAACACATAAGGCACAGGCAACTGTTTTTCAATGAAAAATAAGCTACAGTCCTTGGGAGGGAAACGGTTGTATATCAATTGAAAAAAACTGTCTTATGGTCCTTAATGCATACAATAACTGTTGGTATGGAGCCCCCAGTACAAGAATCAAACCAACCACACAAATCACCTGGTGTATACTCAACAGACGGGAGCAGAATACCCCCATCTATCGATCTATATCTTGTTGGATGCTGTATTCAGGGTGATGAGAGGGATACAATTTTCCATGTTATAATGTGTCTCCCAAAGAGTACATTGAATGTATTAGCTAAAGTTCAATCACACACTAGCAAGAACAGTGCCAAATGCCAATAGTACTTCCTGTTTTGAATCCTTACATTCTCAACAGAGTGCACTGAGAAAAAAGTACTGTGCTGTAGCTGCAGAGTTTTGCAACATCAACAAGTCTAAATCTAGGGACACAAGGCACAGGTAGTCATCCATCTAAAAAAGCTACAATCTTCATAAAACTTGTTGGTAAAAACTAGTATGTGTCACTGCATTGTGATGGCAGATTAAACAAACAGACACCTGTTTTCCTTATACAGCACTACTCCCATTAGAGCTTCAGATGACCGGTTTCCCTACTCCTGCAAAGCCAGGCGACAAGCATTTTCCACTTCTATCCAGACACAAGGAACAGTCTTTGGGCTTGGTTTTTGTTGTTTTTTTAGGGGTAATAACTTGGATGGAGAATAGGAATTATGGGATGCCCAGCTTGACTGAAAGAAATAACAAGGGAGATCTTCCTCCCTATGTACAAGATCTTGAACTTTCCTCCTTTCCGGACACCGACAGTCTATTAAGATGAAATTGAAAAGCCACTTAAGGACTAGGACCTCTCAGTCCATTATAAAGTTACACATTGTGTAGTAGCAACATCCAGGATTATCTCTCACTCCACTGTGAACACTGATCCCAGCTCTACTGTCTGCAGGACTACCAGTCCACCTGGTTGCTTCTCCACCAGCCCACCCGGCTGCTCCAAAGATCTCCTAGGGCATGGGACAGGAAGTGTTAAGCACAATGCTCTTCTCCAGAAAGGCTTGCTACATATAGCAGTCTCACCCCTTGTGAAACCCTGGGTGTGCTGATGTACTCACACTGTCCTCCTTGCTCCTTGCTGCTCCTTAGGCAAGATTTCTTTCAAATTGCACTGCTGTCAGGGTCTTTTAGGGATCCCCTCCTAGGCTACAGACAGTCTCCTAAGCACTCCATCTTCCACCGACTCCCCTGCTGGCATGAATTGTCCATATTTAAGGGCTAGCTCAGACACCCTGCCAGGCCCACTGCCTGGGGATTGGCTAAGTTCCCCTAAGTATGCAGATCAACTCTCCTGGCCTCTGCCCACTAATTTCTAGAAGTTTTTTTTTTTTTTTTTATAAATCTTTTATTCAATTTCTTAAATACAAACAAAACACAAAAATGAACACAACAAAACCATACACATTGAACCAAAAATGTAACAATACGTTCTCCAAAATCCAATATAACAATTATTAAACTAAAAAGGGGGGGGGGGGGACAATACATTAATACAGTAAACATTAATTCCCTCTTTCACCAATGACTCCAAACATTTCTCAATTCTCAGTTTTTTAAAACTTCCAGAACCAGGAGGAGGCCCCAGCGACCTGCCTCTGTGAGTCATCCAGCCTGACCTGAAGTAAATCTGACCCAGATTCCAGACTTACACTTACCCTGAGTCATACAAATAAATATACCTCTACTAATTTTTTATTGGTTTAACTGGATAGACATTGTATCTTTTTTTCTACCAAACTTACTATGTAACTATGTAACCTGATAGCACATTAAAGCCCCATACACACGGTCAGATTTTCCGATGGATTCTGTCCTATCAGACAATGTTGTCGGAAATTCCAACCGTGTGTAGGCACCATCGGACAGTTTCCATCGGATTGTCTGACGGACAAAGTCCTATCTCCTGCTGGATAGATTTTTTGACAACAAAGTCCGATCACACCAAATCCGATTGTGTGTAGCGAATTCCGACGGACAAAGTGCCACGCATGCTCAGATCACATTACAAGACCAAAGCTATTGGCTACTAGCCTCTACGTAGTCCCGTCGTAGGCAACAAACGTCACCACGTTCAGAATGATCGGATTTTCCGACAACTTTGTCCAACCGTGTGTACGCAAAACCAACATCGGACAAAGTACAACGGACATGATCCGACGGACCTGGTGCTCGGATAATCCGCGCGTGTGTATGGGGCTTAAGAGGGTGCTACACTTAAAAATGTTAGAGTTACAGCTATAGGTTTGGGAGACAAAATGTGGTCAATGTGGTCATACAGTTTGATGGCAGTGTAAAACAGGCCTAAGCAGATGCCTTGCTAAATTATTAGAGCTTAAGACCGAGTTCACATATGTGTGGTCACGGGTTTGTGCCTGGGGTCCAGTGCGTGTCTGTTCACCGGTTCAGCTGCAATTGAGGTCCGCACCTGAACCGAACCCGAACACGCACAGGACCTTTTGCAATCTGATCAGCGGCCACCCCAGACCTGTGTGAACTGGCTCCATTGAGAGCCAATCACACTCACCGGTTATGCGAATTGGCAGAAACCCACATTCAATTTGCACATATGTGAACCCAGCCTAAAATTGAACTTCACCTAAAAAGGATACTTCTGCTTTATGTCCTTCTCCCCACCTTCTTTCTCTCTTTTGCAGTTTATTTTTTGCTTTTAGGGAATGGGTACCTAGCTGACAGGTACCCCTTCCCACTTCCGCTGGAATCGCCCTCAACCTGCACAGCAGTAGGGAGCCGCAAGGAGTCAGCTGGATTCCCACAGTAAACATGTCTGTGCCAGGGACCCGAAGAACCAGCTGTGGATCCCTGGACAGGTAAGTGTCCTTTTATTAAAAGCCAGCAGACACAGTATTTGTAGACTGACTTCTATTTTATTTATTTATTTTTGAGAATGGAGAACCTCTTTAAGCCCTTTTTGAATTGATAGTTTTTTTTTTTCTGTGGGATAGGGAAGATGAGGTGTAATTAAGAGAAATTTGGTATTAGTTATACAGTGAGAATTTGCTGGCTAATCAGTGGAATCTGCAGCAGGGGTGTGGAAGTCCACTTTGATCCAAGACTGGTTAATTTTAATAAGCTGGCCCATTCTTAAGATAGGCAGATAGGCTTGTCAGTCACAACTCTTCACACTGATCTGAAGGCCCTTTTTTCGTCAGATTTGGCGACCCCTCAGAATATGTAACGGAAGTGAATGAATGAATGAATGAGTGACTTGTATAGCGCTACCTATGCAAACTGAATCGTCTCAGGGCGCTTTGCCCCCGGTGTCCATCTGAGGTATAGCGCGGTCCTTTACCCCGTAGGGTCCCAAAGCGCTTACAAACACATACACATATTTCGGCCAATTTTTAGACAGGGTCTAATTAACCTACCAGCATTTCTTTGGAGTGACGTTCTGTCGCCACCATCTTGCTACACCCCGCGCTCCTCCACAGTATGGATACACTGAGAAGGGGGCAAGCAGACATCCTGTTTTACCCACCGGAGTTTTGCATTTCACACTTATTTTTAACAGTAAACAGAGCTTATAAGGTGAAATACAGTATTTAGAAATACAACAGACTGTTTAGATGTTGAATTGTAAAAGCAGCAACAAACCTGCTGATCTGGTTTTATACTTTGTATTTTTTTTTTCAAACTAGGTAGTGGTCCTGAAAGAAAATCCTTTCAAGCTAAAACAGATGTGTTATGTGCTGCGCCACCCCGTAGGAGCTGCTGGGTAGGATGGATCCTATGTTCTTTGCCTCAACCTCTTTAAGAATCGTAGCCCCTCTGATACACTAGGTTCAGTTTACAAAGCGTAAAGCGTAAAAAAGAAAATCACCAAAAGCAATCCTTAGTACCCAATAGTAATACTACATCAAAGAAAACAGGCACAGAACCAGTTAATAAAGGTAAACCTAATATATTGTCACTGAATACGGGTGGATAATGAAGAAAGAACATGTAAAGGCAGGGGTTAAGGTGATGGGGTGGTTGTGACACCCTCCATGTTTCCCCCTTCGTTGGACACCAGCAAGGGTCATATGAGATTCCTACCCCGGGGTGGGTTCTTCTGGGCTACATTAGGGACTTTGTACAAGCTCGGTTACATGCTCATGGGGTACCTTTACTTGAGCCACGCTCATGACCCGGTAGATGACAAACATGAACAAACTCTAGTAAACTCTCTTGATGTCATATACACCAACACGGTCACTTGTGAATTTAGAAGGGATACGCAGAGCCATTGCCCTCTCCACCTGTCCAGCGTATCAAGGCTACCTCACTCCCAATAATGGTATGGGATTCCGCCATGCACCTAGCGCAGACTCCATGTATGCACTGACTTAACTCCTCCTCTTCTGTACCTGTGTTTGGGATCAGGGCCCTGGCAGTGCAGATCTGTTCCCCATGCTATAGGAGATGAATTGCGGCCGAAGGAGTGCTGACATCTCGCTGCAAGAAGATGTTTCACCTGCCACATGTATTCGCCTAGAGAAACCTTCATTATTCTTGGTAACCACTGGTATCTCCACACTGTAATAACTCGTTGTACTGATGTCTTCATAACCTAAAGTGCTTTAGCGATCTAAAAGTAGCTGTAGCTTTTAGAGAAGCACAGACAAACAGTGATGACATCACTGGGTTCAAAATAAGGTGTATAATGGAAACAGAAAAAGCTTTATTTAAACATTTTATTAGCTCCTTGATGAGGGAGGAAAGAAGGAACCAGAGACGACAAAAAATAAGTGTTAATCCAGATTTCAGTTATTTATAGTTAATTGGACCCTGGGGGATTGATACCATTACAAAAAACCCAATGGGAGATTGAAGTTCAGTATATATTATTGCACAAGTGCCCTGTAATGAGTATATGTTTTATTTTATTGCAGTAATTACAAGAAGCAGGCTAATGTTTTTATGTGGGAGGATTTTGATATCTTTATGAAGTGGAATTACTCCCTATGTAAGTGATGGGGTTCAAGGTAAGCAAGGTCCTTGGGCTGCTTGGGCTTTAACGTGTGTCCCAATGGTCAGCCGAAGTAGCCTTAATACATTACATTTTTGTTCTTAAGTTTAGATATACTGTACGCTAAGATCTTCCTTATTTTTTAGCTATTGTGTTGCATAATAGCCTAGCCTAGTTGATTGGATTTAAATTGAATATTATCATGCATTAAGAGGGGTATTTACTCAAGAGATAAAACCATAATTCTACCACTTAAAAAACTCTGGTTTGGCCACATCTTAAATATGGCATCCAGTTCTGATCACCAGTCCTCAGGAAGGATGTACTGGAACTGAGGAGAGTCCAGAGAAGGGCAAAAAACCTAATATGGAGGACCTTAGCTATGACGAATGATTACAAGGAGGCACTGATAGGCTGAACTTATGGGCACTGATAGGTGGCACTGATGAGAAGGCACTGATAAGGAGGCACTGATAGGTTGCACTGATGAGGATGCATTGATAGGTGGCACTGATTGGCACTAATAGGTGTCACTGATGGGCGCAGCTAGGCAGCACTGATGGGCACTGATATGCAGTACTGATGAGGAGGCACTGATATGCTGCACTGATGGGTACTGATAGGCAACATTGATAGGCAGCACTGATGGGCACTGTTGGAGCTGTACTGATAATCAGCACACTGATGATCAATGTGCTGATTATCATTTGTAGATGTCCCCTGTCACACATGCTGGTTACCAGTTCTCCTCTCCTCATGATGTGACAGCATGTGAGGAAAGAAATGGCAATAACCGGCAAGCATGTTTACATTGTGATCAGATGTGATTGGACACAGCTAATTATCTGATAAAGGGCCATTGTGATTGGCCCTTTCCCCTGATCTGTGATCAACTGGGTCTGAAGAATGCCGCAGAAAAGACGCCCTCCCAGAACTGGGCATCAATGCTGTTGCTGTCATTCGGCTATACCTCGGTCAAGAAGTGGTTAACACTGTCTCTACTTTGTTTGCAGTTCTTCATTATCAGCTGTAAACTAGAGTTGAGAGCTGAAAAAAATATGTGTATATATACAGTGGTGTGAAAAAGTGTTTGCCCCTTCCTCATTTCCTGTTCCTTTGCATGTTTGTCACACTTAAGTGTTTCGGAACATCAAACCAATTTAAACAATAGTCAAGGACAACACAAGTAAACACAAAATGCAATTTGTAAATGAAGGTGTTTATTATTAAAGGTGAAAAAAAATCCAAACTATCATGGCCCTGTGTGAAAAAGTGATTGCCCCCTAAACCTAATAACTGGTTGGGCCACCCTTAGCAGCAACAACTGCAACCAAGCGTTTGCGATAACGTGCAATGAGGCTTTTACAGCGTCCTGGAGGAATTTTGGCCCACTCATCTTTGCAGAATTGTCCTAATTCAGTTACATTAGAGCATGAACGGCCTTTTTAAGGTCATACCACAACATCTCAATAGGATTCAGGTCAGGACTTTGGCTAGGCCACTCCAAAGTCTTCATTTTGTTTTTCTTCAGCCATTCGGTGGTGGACTTGCTGGTGTGTTTAGGATCATTGTCCTGCTGCAGAACCCAAGTTCGTTTCAGCTTGAGTACACGAACAGATGGTCGGACATTCTCCTTCAGGATCTCTTGGTAGACAGCAGAATTCATAGTTCCTTTTATCACGGCAAGTCTTCCAGGTCCTGAAGCAGCAAAACAGCCCCAGACCATCACACTACCACCACCATATTTTACTGTTGGTATAATGTTCTTTTTCTGAAATGCAGTGTTCCTTCTACGCCAGATATACTTGGACACACACCTTCCAAAGAGTTCCACTTTTGTCTCATCGGTCCACAGAATGTTGTCCCAAAAGTCTTGGGGATCATCAAGATGTGTTGTGGAGAAATTGAGACGAGCTTTGATGTTCTTTTTGCTCAGCAGTGGTTTTCTCCTTAGAACTCTGCCATGCAGGCCATTTTTGCCCAGTCTTTTCCTGATGGTGGAGGCATGAACGCTGACCTTAACTGAGGCAAGTGAGGCCTGCAGTTCCTTGGACGTTGTTGTGGGGTCTTTTGTGACCTCTTGGATGAGTCGTCGCTGCGCTCTTGGGGTAATTTTGGGCGGCCGGCCACTCCTGGGAAGGTTCACCACTGTTCCATGTCTTCGCCATTTGTGGATAATGGCTCTCACTGTGGTTCGCTGGATTCCCAAAGCTTTGGAAATGGCTTTATAACCCTTTCCAGACTGATAGATCTCAATTACTTTCTTTCTCAATTGTTCCTGAATTTCTTTGGGTCTCGGCATGATGTGTAGCTTTTAAGGATCTTCTGGTAGACCTTACTGTGTCAAGCAGCTCCTATTTAAGTGATGCCTTGATTGTGAACAGGTTTGGCAATAATCAGGCCTGGGTGTGGCTAGAGAAATTGAACTCAGGTGTGGACAACCACAGTTATAGTATGTTTTAACAAGGGGGGCAATCACTTTTTCACACAGGGCCATGATGGTTTGGATTTTTTTTCACCTTTAATAATAAACACCTTCATTTACAAATTGCATTTTGTGTTTACTTGTGTTGTCCTTGACTATTGTTTAAATTGGTAAGTGTGACAAACATGCAAAGGAACAGGAAATGAGGAAGGGGGCAAACACTTTTTCACACCACTGTATTGTAACCTGGGGGACAGGTAGCAGGTACAAAGCTCCCTGGGATGAGCTGTTATTTAGACACAGATACCAAATCCACTTAAGGTAGTGAAAACAGTGCTGGGTTTATTTGATTTAAATACAATATAAAGTCCATACACAGGTGCTGCACAGTCTTCAATAAAACATATCAGAACAGAAATAACAAAATAAAAGTCCTAGCCGTGTCTCGGCTCTAACTATACCATACATAGTCCCTCACTACCAGGCTGAGCAAGCATACCGCTTGTCAGTTTCTGTATAGAGTTTTAAAGCATTTTACCAACCTTTAGCTCCTCACAAACTATCAATGTCTGTGTGTCCCAGGCAAAGGCTGTCTGCTCAGGTGAGCTTAAATTAGCCTGGGGAAGAGGACTAAGATCCGAACTGGATCATGTATCAGAGACCTCTGAATGTGTATGAGAGGAGCCTGGGAGACGTATAAATCCCAAACAAGACTTCTCCTGGCTCTCTCTGGGACGCTCTGCTACTATATATATATATATATATATATATATATATATATATATATATACACATTATCTCACAAAAGTGAGTACACCCCTCACATTTTTGTAAATATTTTATTCTATCTTTTCATGTGACAACACTGACGAAATGACACATTGCTACATAGTAAATTAGTAAGTGTACAGCTTGTATAACAGTGTAATCCATGTCCTTAGTCTGCTTGTCTTTAGAAAACTGTTTGCAGGCTTTCTTGTGCACCATCTTTAGAAGAGGCTTCCTTCTGAGAGGACAGCCATGCTAACCAATTTTATGCAGTGTGCGGCGTATTGTCTGACAGGCTGACCCCCCATCCCTTCAACCTCTGCAGCAATGCTGGCAGCACTCATACGTCTATTTCCCAAAGACAATCTCTGGATATGACGCTGAACACTTGCACTCAACTTCTTTGGTCCACCATGGCGAGGCCTGTTCTGAGTGGAACCTGTCCTGTTAAACCGCTGTATGGTTTTGGTCACCGTGCTGCAGCTCAGCTTCAGGGTCTTGGCAATCTTCTTATAGCCTAGGCCATCTTTATATAGAGCAACAACTATTTTTTTCAGATCCTCAGAGAGTTCTTTGCCATGAGGTGCCAGGCTGAACTTCCAGTGACCAGTATGAGAGAGTGAGAGCGATAACACCAAATTTAACACAACTCCTCCCCATTTACACCTGAGACCTTGTCACACTAATGAGTCACATGACACCGGGAGGAAAAATGGCTAATTGGGTCCAGTTTAGACATTTTCACTTAGGGGTGTACTCACTTGTTGCCAGCGGTTTAGACATTAATGGCTGTGTGCTGAGTTATTTTGAGGGGACAGAAAATGTACACTGTTGTACAAGCTGTACTTGTCACATGAAAAGAATAAAATATTTACAAAAATGTGAGGGGTGTACTCACTTTTGTGAGATACTGTGTATATATATATATATATATATATATATATATATATATATATATATATATATGCAGCGCTATCAAGGTGACCCTATACCTTAGATATAAATGTATATTGGTGTACTAATAAAGACCTGCTGGCAGCTGTACAAAGGTGCTCACTAAATAAACAAAAATATATTTTAGGATAAATATATAAATCAAGTGACAAACCCTAACTGATGTAACTTCACAATAATGCTTACAACTTAAAGCGGGACTGTACTGAAACATTTTTTTTAAAAGCCAGCAGCTACAAATACCGCAGCTGCTGACTTTTAAAAAATGGACACTTACCTGTTCCAGGGTCCAGCGGTGTCGGCAGCAGAGGCCGATCGATCGCTCGGCTCTCTGCTGTAGCCGGCGCCGGCGCCATTCTCGGTGAGGGAATCAGGAAGTGGCTTCACTTCCCGATTCCCTACTGCGCATGTGCGAGTCGCGCGGCGCAATGAGAATCTTCAGCGCTGTCTGCCGGGACACGTGTGTGTCCCTGCAGACAGCGCGTCGGGACAGGAAGCTGCGTAAACTCCTGTGGGAGTTTATGCCGGAAGTGGGTGCAGATACCTGTCTTAGACAGGTATCTGCACCCCCCTCCCCCCTGAAAGGTGCCAAATGTGACACCGGAGGGGGGGAGGGTTCCGAAAAGCAGGAGTTCCACTTTAGGGTGGAATCCCACTATAAGAAAAATAATTGAAAAAAATATACAAAGGTGGTCAATAATTAAAGTGATAAGTGCTTCAAAGTGCTCCAAATAAAGTGCAAATATGCTCCAAAAAAGATGACTGGTGCTGCGTGCCACACTCCCCTTTGTGACCCAACTCACCAGAAATCATAGACCACCAGCTTCGCGGTCTGGGGTCAAACAGGCAGTGGTCAATCAGATCTGGTATAAACCAGATGATTGGGTGCAGTAAAATCAAATGATGGGGAGGGAAGAAAGAAGGATTGATAGTGAAGTACTGTTATGCCCCGTACACACGGTCGGAAATTCCGACCACAAAATCCGTCGGATTTTTTTCCGACGGATTTTGTCCGACACTGGTGTTGCATACACACAGTCGGACAAAGTTGTCGGAAAATCCGATCATCCTGAACGTGGTGACGTTCGTTGCGTACGACGGGACTACGTAGAGGCTAGTAGCCAATAGCTTTGGTCTTGTAATGTGATCTGAGCACGTGTGGCACTTTGTCTGTTGGAATTCGCTACACACGATCGGAAAAAGTCCGATAGGATTTTGTTGTCGGAAAATTTGAGAGCAGGATATAAAACTTTGTCTGTCGGAAAATCCGATGGAAAAAGTCCGATGGAGCCTACACACGGTCGGAATTTCCGACAACATTGTCCGTATGGGGCATAAGATTGTATAAAATTGCTCTTCTCAGGCGTCACTTACACACGAGTAGTGAAAATAGGCATCAGTACAAATATAGTCAGGTCCATAAATATTGGGACATCGACACAATTCTAATCTTTTTGACTCTATACACCACCACAATGGATTTGAAACAAAATGAACAAGATGTGCTCTAACTGCAGACTTTCAGCTTTAATTTGAGGGTATTTACATCCAAATCAGGTGAACGGTGTATATGTGCCTCCCACTTTTTAAGGGACCAACAGTAATGGGACAATCGTCTGCTCAGCTGTTCCATGGCCAGGTGTGTGTTATTCCCTCATTATCCCATTTACAAGGAGCAGATAAAAGGTCCAGAGTTCATTTCAAGTGTGCTATTTTCATTTGGAATCTGTTGCTGTCAATTCTCAATATGAGATCCAAAGAGCTGTCACTATCAGTGAAGCAAGCGATCATTAGGCTGAAAAAAACAAAACAAACCCATCAGAGAGATAGCAAAAACATTAGATGTGGCCAAATCAACTGGTTGGAACATCCTTTAAAAGAAAGAACACACCGGTGAGCTCAGCAATACCAAAAGACCCGGAAGACCGCAAAAACAATTGTGGTGGATGAGCGAAGAATTATTTTCCTGGTGAAGAAAACACCCTTCACAACAGTAGGCCAGATCAAGAACACTCTCCAGGAGGTAGGTGTATGTGTGTCAAAGTCAACAATCAAGAGAAGACTTCAAAGGGAATACAGAGGGTTCACCACAAGATGTAAACCATTGGTTAACCTTTAAAAACAGGAAGACCAGATACAATTTTGCCAAACAACTCTAAAAAAGCCTTCACAGTTCTGGAACAACATCCTATGGACAGATGAGACCAATATCAACTTGTACCAGAGTGATGGGAAGAGACGAGTATGGAGAAGGAAAGGAACTGCTCATGATCCAAAGCATACCACCTCATCAGTGAAGCATGGTGGTGGTAGTGTCATGGCGTGGGCATGTATGGCTGCCAATGGAACTGGTTCTCTTGTATTTATTGATGATGTGACTGCTGACAAAAGCAGAAGGATGAATTTGAAAGTGTTTCGGGCAATATTATCTGCTCATGTTCAGCAAAATGCTTCAGAACTCATTGGACTGGGCTTCACAGTACAGATGAACATGAGCATACTGCGAACATGAGCATACTGCGAAAGCAACCAAAGAGTTTTTTTAAGGGAAAGAAGTGGAATGTTATGCAATGGCCAAGTCAATCACCTGACCTGAATACGATTTAGCATGCATTTCACATCTTGATTATCCCCAAGACTTTTTGGAAAATATTCTATGGACTGTTGAGACAAAAGTTGAACTTTTTGTAAGGTGTGCCTTCCATTACATCTGGTGTAAAACTAACACAGCGTTTCATAAAAAAGAACATCATACTAATAGTCACACATGGTGGTAGTGTGATGGTCTGGGCCTGCTTTGCAGATTCAGGACCGGGATGGAACCATGAATTCTACGCTCTACCAGAAAATCCTGATGGAGAATGTTCCTGACCGCAAGTTCAAGCGTGCTTGGGCTAATGCTTGATTGCAGTTGTTGCCGCAAAGAGTGATACAACCATTTATTAGGTTTAGGGGGGCATTACTTTTTTTGACATAGGGCCAGGCAGGTTTGGACAGCTTTTTTCCCTTGAAACCATCATTTGAAAACTGCATTTTGTATTTACTATGGTTATCTTTGTGCAATATTAAAATGTGTTTGATGATCTGAAGTATGACAAATATCCCCAAAAAAAAATAATTCAGGAAGGGGGGAAATAATTCTTTATAGCACTGTATATCAATCAAATTGTATTCACTTCATATCTCTCAATAAAAGTTATATACATTATCAAGCCTCAATACTTATGATAGTTCCACTCCAGCATTGATCACCAATCCGCTTCACAGTTTTTTTTCGTTTTGTTATTTTTTGTCAAAGCTTAATTGAACAAACTTAAAGAGTTCCAACTACAATCAAGATATATTTTTTTTAATCTTTCACAAGCATTTTAACATTTCACAAGCATTTTAAGGGAAAGAAGTGGAATGTTATGCAATCAATCACCAGACATAAGCCCCATACACACGCGCGGATTATCCGCGGACCAGGTCGGTCGGATCCTGTGCGTCGTACTTTGTCCGATGTTGGTGTTGCGTACACACGTTCGGACAACGTTGTCGGAATTTCCGGTCTGCAAGAACGTCGTGACATAAGTCGTCTTCCACGAAACTAGAAAAGGGAAGTTCAGCACCACGTCAGGCACCCGTTGGGCTCCTTCTGCTGATCCCGTGTTTATCGCGAGTTAGTCGAAGTTTGGGGACTTAAGATTCGCGCTTCTCAGTTTTCTGACTCAGATCGTTACTGCTCTTCAGTTTGTGCTTGTCGTGCGTATCTGTTTATTAGTGCGTGTAGTCAGTTCGCATTTGTTGGTCATTGCGGCCTATATCTTGATATAGGACGCTTTGATATTCACTGCTTATTGTCTGCTCGTTTCTGGTATTCATTTCGTTCTTTCAGGCCTTGCTGTTTATCGGTGCTTTCTGTTTGTCCGTTCTGACCAGCCGACCGTTTGTGAGCGATGTTTCCCGTACGTAGTCGTCGCCGAGTTCGTGCTGTACGCGGAATTAGTGTTGGGCTTTTAGCTTTGAGCCAAGACCCGTCCATGAACAGAGTGACGAGGAGTATGTGGACCAAGAATTGGTTGCTTCAGCGTGATCACTTCTCGCACATGCCTTTGCTTCGTGAGATCCGGGAGAATAATCCTGATGATTTCAGGAACTTTCTCCGGATGACGGACCCCGTGTTTCACCGTCTTTTGGCTTTGCTGACCCCTTTTATCAGCCGGCAGGATACCTGCATCAGACAAGCCATCACTCCGGAGCAGAGGCTTGTTGCTACGTTGAGGTACTTGGCGACAGGGAGAAGCCATCAGGATTTGAAGTTCTCTTCAGGTATCTCTCCCCAGGCCCTGGGAATCATTATTCCAGAGACCTGTTCTGCCATCATCCAGGTCCTGCAGGAGGACTATATTA
This sequence comes from Lithobates sylvaticus, assembly GCA_028564925.1. Classification (NCBI taxonomy): domain Eukaryota; kingdom Metazoa; phylum Chordata; class Amphibia; order Anura; family Ranidae; genus Lithobates; species Lithobates sylvaticus. The sequence continues at coordinate 48,204,699 of CM053029.1, forward strand.
AGGTAACATTTCTCCTTTACTATTCCCTTCAATGTATGCTCTGTTTGCTAATCTCTTCTATTTTTGACCTCCTTTCCAAATTACCATGATTGCAATATGCTCTAATATGCTGTGCCCCTTTTCTCCTTCATGCATTTTTACCTTCACTTACCTCCCCAGCATGCTCTTCTGGCCCAATAGACACCTATGGCCTAGTCACTTAAGCAATGTATTTTGTCTGCTGCATAGTATTGTTTTCCCCCAAACACCCCCTAAAATATGCACAAATGTTTGCTGTGTGTTTTACTTCATGTAGAGCCCCTTTTATTTTTATTTTTTTTGTGGGGGGGGGGGGGGGGGGGGGGGGCATTGCTCTGCCTGACTATGTGTGAGAGGCATTTTTTAATAAAGCTCTTTTTTAAACCAACCAAGGATTTCTTGTCATTTCCGTCTTATTGCTTATTTGACCTTGAATTTTTTTCCCTTTAGCTTCGACAGTGGGAATGCTCTTTCTGGGCAAAAGGATGTAACAGTCTCTTCTTCCCCAAAAAGATTCTTCTCATGTTGTGTGTTTGATACCTAATCTTTGGTCTAGAGAAGGTTTGTAGTGCATAACTGACACCCAAAATACTCCATTTCCTCACCATGACCGAAATGTATTGATTCTCAAAAATGGTGTGCTACGTGTTTTCAAACCAATCACTGTGGGTGTCATTTACATAAGTCAAATCCACTATGCTCTACAAGTGCAGTGCAAAAGTGCCCTGGAAAAGAAACTTGCAGTGCAAACTGGACTTGCCTTTAGTAAATAACACCCATTGCCCCCCAAATCCTTTACATTTGACATACATAATGTTTTTTTGTTTTTAAATAATGAAGCCACACATTTAGAAAAGTAAAAAAGTTTACTTGCAACACATTCACAAGTGCGTTTACAAACTTCTTGCCAAAACTGACAAGATCTGGTTTATTTACAACATTGTTTACAAACATTCCGCATTTGGTAAAACCTGGCATGGAGCAAAACAGAACATAGGAACTCGGAAAGATCAACTTTCTAAAATGAAGACAAGATCAGACATGACTATATGTTCAAAGTGTGTTTGATCTTGCCTTCATCACATGGTGGGTCACCCCTGGAAACTGGAAATTTAGAACATGCACACAATTTGGGTATGAAAATGGTCATTCGATGGTAAAACACATGCCTAGAATCTTCAAAAGTGCCATTTTCCATCATGGGGATGAATGGACGTTTTTTGGGGGTGCAACCCCTTCACCACAACCACATTAGTAGTTCGGAAAGTGGTTGCACCCCCAAAAAAACGTTGTCATTCATCCACCATGATGGGAGCTAGCACATGTGGACACAATGTGTGCATGTTCAAAATTTCACACAGTTCTTAAGTTGAAAATGTGTTCCGAAGCAGCCACAAATGTGTGTCAATTACTTGGTGCGTTTTTATATTTTTCCTAAAACATCAATGATGTTCTTCAATTTTTGTTGAACATCATTGATGTTTTGCTTTATGTCATCTAGATCTCTATTGCAGACCATTATCTCCCCGATGAGTACGTGGGCACTCTCTGTGGTAAAGTGCGATTCTTCTTCCACAACATCCACGTCACCTAAAAACAACCAAAAAAAAGAAAAATGTCTTGGAAATGAGGCAGGCATACATTGATTAGCTTACCAGTAGCTGTGTTCTCCCACACTCACCTGTCGTGGTGACAAGTTCTCCAATTTCAATGATCTCTCCTTCCTCCTCTGCTTCTGGTCTTTCCCCTTTTGTGGGAGGTGTTGGTTTGGTGGTTTCCTCTGACGTCACGAGTTTTTGCTCCCCTATGAGAAGGTACAAAAGGAAGATTTAGCACCACAATCTATTGAGGGCAGAAATAGGAAATGTCAAACATTGCTTGAAAGTGAGGGACAATATTTTTGTTGGGCCAGTTACAAATGGCAACCACATGAATGGAGTCACTTTTTAAAGGTGGTAAACGTAGTAGCTTTTTGGTAGAAGTTTGTCGGATGGAGACCCCCCTCTAGTATCCACTGGAGCACATGTGTGGAAAAGCCTAATAAAAAGTGGGTTTGGGTGTCCCAGCACTAGTGCTCTAGAGTCCAGATGGGTAAACAGCTACTGGGTGACCTCTCCTTTACATTGAATAAATTGGCTTGACATTCTTGATGACATTTCTAGAGAGAACAAACTTCCTTTCCCCAAACAATTCACCAAACCTCGTATTATAAGTGGCCGAACGATCGAGGTTGAGTACGATCGAATGGACACACACGAACATGACAGTGGCAGAATGATCAAGGTTGAGTACGATTGAATGCACAGACGAACCTGAAAGTGGCCATTTTAGAATGTACTACTTTGTAAAAATACAAACACATGGAGCAGTATGCAAGCAAGAAATCAAACACACAACACAACTACTTACTTTCTTGAAGAACTCGCTTGATCTTTCTGTACTGATCGGCCTCCCTCAGTTTCAGGTCTGACCAGCGTTTCCTCAGTTGCTCCTTGGATCGTTGTACCCCAAAATGATTGTACAGCCTCCTCACAACTTTAGACATGATCTTGGCCTTGCGGACATTGGGGTTGAGGTAAGGTCCATACTTCCCATCATAGTCGCTCCTCTTTAATATGTCCACCATCTCCAACATTTCTCCAAATGACATATTGGAGGCCTTGAATTTCAGGCTCCGGGATCGGGACGTTTCTGCCTCCGGCCTTTCCTCGTCCTCCTCCTCGTTGCTGCGAGATTTGGTGCGCACCTGCTGTGTCCCCGCCATGTGCTCTCCACACTGCGCCGTAAAGAGAAGGGGTGGGGAATAGACGAGAAAGATCGCCAGGGGCGGGCGGAGTTTCACGCATGCGCACTGTATATAAAACGTCACACGCCTGTGTCGTAGCCACGATCGCTGACACGAGGGGAGAGAAAGCTCACGCACGAGACGATCGCTATAACGAAGGTACAATTTGACGTTGGTAAATAACTAGCCTAGACTGATTAGACCTTGAGTCTTCTTTCTGGAGAAGATTAGGAGAGTTTTGCCGGACACTATTTATAGTGTTTTGTGTGGTGTTGTGTCTTGCAGAGATTATGCAGGGATTCAACGACATGAGTTTTCTCCCCCTCTTCATTGAGAAATACAGGGAAATTCCCCTTTTATGGCAGGCCAAACACCCCAATTACGGCAGCAAACCAATGAGGAACGCAGCCCTGCTGGAACTTGTGGAATTTGTAAAGCCAAGGTTCCCCATGGCAACTGTTGGTGATTTAAGAAAGAAAATTGGCAGCCTGAGGAGTGCGTATATCAGGGAGCGCAAGAAGGTCCTGAAGTCCCTAGAATCTGGAGTTGCAGCAGATGTCTATGTCCCCAAGCTCTGGTACTATGACAGTCTCCATTTTCTCAAAGACCAGGCTGATGTCAGGGAGCCACTCTCGACTCCTCCTTCCACGCTTCCTTGCGCGCAGGGCACCCCTGATGAGGCTTCCGAGGAGCAACCTGGGCCTTCCAGTCTGGAAGAGGTGGAGGAGCCCAGCTTGTTCCAGGTATAGTAGTTTGGGAACCATTTTTGTGAAAAAGGAATGATGTTCACTGAATTCAGGATCACCAATTGCTTAGTTCATAACGTGTTTGACATATCAACTGACAGTAGTGTTGTAGACATTTGGGGCCAGAATATAAACTGCAGGGCTGAGAATTGTATGGTTTGCGATTTGTAACCATTTTGCAACAGATGAGAATTGTGTGTGTTTGATGAACAAATAACTGAAACTATGTCCCTTTTTCATACACAGGAAGACCTCAGCCAGGAGGAGGCTGTGGAATGTGGCAGTCAGGAGGAGGAAGGGGTTAGTGGCAGCCAAGAGGTGGGTAGTTGCAGCCAAGAGGGGGGTAGGCCTCGGAGCCTGACTGACTCCCAAGTCCCTCCCCTCCGCCTTCCCTACAAAAGGGCGAGAAGGGGGGGTGAGGCGGGAGAGTCAGCGCTCCGGATGATCAGAGAGGCTTCAGCCTCCCTACATGCCACACCCACCGACGAGGAGACCTTTGGCTCCGTGGTTGTCACGAAGATGATGGGTATGGAGGTGAGGCAACGCAACATGTGTGAGGGGCTCATCCTCAAGGTCCTAAATAAGGGGATGGCTGGGGAGATGACCCCACTCACACATGTTTGCCATAGTGACCATGCTCCGCCTCCTCCTCCTCCTTCTGCCACCCCACCAGCACCACAGCCACAGCGTGCAAGGAAGCGTGGAAGGAAGACCTGAGAGTGACGACCTGGATTCAGTCTGGTCTGAGAGAAGATGGAGCCTCTCGTAGTACCAGAGCCTGGGGACCTAGATGGCATCTGCTGCAGTTCCGGATGTTTTGGACTTCAGGACCAGATTGCACTCCCTTATTATTTAGATACGTACTCCTCAGGCCCCCAATTTTAGACACTTCAAAAATGATGGTTGCCGTGGGGGTCCAAGGCTTGCAAATTCCCCAAGTTTCTTCATCGCTGCGTTCCTCTTTGGTTTGTTGCTGACACCTAAATAAAGGTCTTTTTGATTTGAAATAATCATTGCCTATGTGTTTTACTTTTCTACAATGACAGTTTATTTGTGAGTAGGCAGGTACATTTCACTAATCACAAAGTATAATTAACAAGGGGCACCAACAACCAACAATCTCCTAGTAAATTTAAGCAACAAATACAAATGTTAATAAAGTTGATTTGCTAAGTTAAGACACAACCCCCCTCCAAAAAAAAAAAAAACCTCCTTAAAATATGTCTTCCAACAAAAAAATAAAAATGACAAATCATCCAAAAAAAATAACAAAGATTCTTTTACGATATGAGTACAAATAAACATGTAGTGTAGAAATCCTGAAAACTAATAAAGAACTAAGTTTGTGAGAAGTGCGGGTGAATAGGAGCAGCTAAAAGATGTAATTCTTCTTGCATTGTAAAGAAAAAGAGAATGCGCTGCATTAAAGACATTTTAACATTGCAGCGTGACGAATGTGCTGTGTCGATTAGGAAAGGTAGTTTTACCTGACCGAGCGCTTCCGTCACAGAATTTCTTCTGAGCATGCGTAGCACTTTGTCCGTCAGACTACCATACACACGATCGGATTTGGTGTGATCGGACCTTGTTGTCCAAAAATCGAACCAGCAGGAGATAGGACTTTGTCCGTCGGACAATCTGACGTACACTGTCCGATGGTGCATACACACGGTCGGATTTTTCGACAACATTGTCTGATCGGACAGAATCCATGCGAAAATCCAACCGTGTGTATGGGGCTTTAGCAATTTCAGATCAACTTAAAATATTTATTTACTACGTTTTTTTGTTTGTTTAATAGTGATTATGAACAAAAGCACTCCTGAGCCTAGATCATTTCCACAGGCCACTCAAATCTATGGAAAGTCTTACTGTTACGATGAGTTCCTGCAATCAGACAAGAATCACAGAGTTTGTTCTGTTGGGGATACAAGGTTCTATGGGTCTTAAATACACACTTTTTGTTATACTTTCTTTCACCTACATTTTCACCATAGCTGGGAACATTCTAATCATTTTGCTGATTTTGAGAAGTGACAAGCTTCATACTCCAATGTATTTCTTTTTGTGTCATTTATCCTTTTCTGACATCTTACTGTCTACAAACGTGGTTCCATACCTGTTGTGTATGCTATTAGGTAAATGTAAAACTATGTTGGTGAGTTCCTGCCTTACACAGTACTTTTTTGGTTCCTCTTCAACTGTTTCTGAATGTTTCCTCCTAACGGCAATGTCTTATGATCGATACTTGGCCATCTGTAGCCCATTACACTACCACACCATAATGGGCATGAAGGTTTGTTTCCACCTTGTTATTTGGTCTTGGGCCATTGGATTTATCCTTAATCTGTCTTCTCTTATTCCAATGACTCAAATGGAGTTCTGTGGTAGCAACATCATTGATGACCTTTACTGTGACCATGCTCCTCTTCTCCATGCTTCCTGCTCTGACACCTACATCATAGAACTGGAAACCATGATATTTTCCATACCTGTTGTGCTATTCCCCTTCATGTTTGTGATTATGACTTATGTTAGAATCTTCTTTGCTATCCTGAAGATTTCCACCACCTCCGGAAGAAGGAAAGCTTTCTCTACCTGCAGTTCCCACATTATCATTGTTGCAATATATTATGGAACCTTAATTGCTAAATACACAGCTCCTTCTTCAGGAAGTTCACTGAATGTAAACAAAGTTATCTCCCTCTTATATACTGCATTTACCCCACTACTGAATCCTGCTGTATACAGTCTACGGAACCGTGAAATAAGAGAAGCTATGCGTAAATTCATAGATGTTGCATAAAGTTATGAAGAGGGAATTAGAACATTTTTTGGTCAATTGATCTATATTTTAAAAGATGGTGTGGGTGAACTAAGCATAGACATGTCTCCCCCAGGTTGTATTTTCTTGGACCTAACTTTAATACTTGAAAGTTAGGTCCAGGAGAAACCTGGAGGATTCAAAAATGATGTCAATGAATTGACCATATTAAGACAATCACATGTTTGTAAGTATGGATAAAATGAATAAATTGTAAAATAAAATATGCCACTGACTGCTTTACTTGTAAGAACCTTGTAGTCTAGAAAGCGCTCAATATATATATATATATATTTATGGTCGGAGCCCTCGGTCCTTAACGATGTGAAGGAGCAAACATAAACACGCCACAAGACAGACAACAAACTAGACCTGAAGTGTGCCCTGGTCTACCGTAAGGTAAGCCCTGGTGAGCTGCACCGTGAGGCCCTTTCTGCTAGGAGAGTAGTTAAGAAAAGGGCGCAAAGACTTGTTTTTAGGGAGGTAATGGTTTATTGTTTGGCAAAAGATTGTAAGACTGGTGGTGCCGTGAAGGTGGTGACTCAGACTAGGGTTAGTTGAGACCAGTGAGGGATGGCAGACATGGTCGAATCGGCTCCGGGTTCCTGGGAAAAGAACAACGGGAAATTGAATCGGGACAGAGCGTCAGCTGAGGTGTTACACTTGCCCGGAATGTGGACGCAGAGGACCTTGAACTGGTGTAGCAGGGATAATTGAACAAGCCTGCGCAGGAAGGCCATAATGGTCAAGGACCTGGACCGGCCTTTGTTTATGATGTCAGCTGTGGCCTGATTGTCGGTGGAAAAAAACACCGTCTGGCCTGCCCAACTGCTTCCCCAGGTTTGTGCTGCTGCCACTATTGGGTATAGTTCGAATAGGGAGGAGGACTGGCTGAAACCGGGGATTGCCAAGATTTCTGGCGGCCATGGACCGGCAAACCAGTGGGGGCCAAAAATAGCTGCGAAGCCCGTGGAGGCAGCGGCGTCAGTGACAATCTGGGGAGAAGAGGGAGATGCTGCCGGAATGAACATGGAAATGCCATTCCAGTCGGCCAAGAAGTGGTCCCACATGGAAAGGTCGGCTATGGCTGCCTGATCAAGTCTGAAGATCTGGTCTGGGTCTTGACATCCTGTGAGGAAAACTAGGAGGCGGGAGACAAAGGATCGTCCCTGAGGGATGACTCTTACTGCGAAGTTTAACATCCCGAGTAAGGACTGAAGTTGCCTCCTGGAGCACCCCTGGGTGGCCGTGAAGGAATGAATGACTTCCCTGATGCGAGTCAACTTGTCTGGTGGTAGGCTGGCCTGCATGGCCTGAGTGTCTAGTATGACGCCTAGGAAGGTGATGCGATGTGCTGGGCCTTCTATCTTCTTCTCCGCTATGGGGACATTGAGGTTGGAGAAGACCTCCCTTAGACTCATGAGGTCTACCGGGGGACGGTTGGGGCCTTCGATGAGCAGAAAGTCGTCCAAGTAATGGATCACTTTCTGACAGGATGCGTGGTGTGAGAGAATCCAGGACAGGGACTGTGCGAACGTGTCAAAGAGCCATGGGCTGCTTTTGGATCCGAAGGTCAGTTTCGTGGCGAAGTAGTACTGACCTTTCCACCTGACTCCGTGCCAGCGCCACAGACACGGCTGGATTGGTAGCAGCTTGAAGGCGTCTGCGACGTCTGCTTTGGAGAGCCAGGCGCCCTCACCTGTGTCTAGGATGGCCTGGATAGCAAGGTCGACAGAGGAGTATTTGAGAGAAAATTCTTGTGAGGGTATAAGGGAATTTAAACTAGGTGTGTGAGAAGAATAAGGCGCGGACAAATCATAAATTAAACGGAGTTTATTTGAAAACTTTCCTTTTACGAGCCCGATAGGGCTAACTCTCCAAACTGAAAACGGTGGGTGAGAGAAGGGGCCGATCATGTACCCTCGGTCAAGTTCGTTTCGTAGTAGGGTACTGATGGCTTCCTCGTCGGTGGCTGCTGACAGCAGGTTTTTGCACTTGTGGGTGGTGTCGGGGAGTGTGATAAGCCCCGTGTGAAAGCCTGTGGTGAAGCCTTGTACCAGAAAGGCTGCTAGTGAGGGTGATGGGTGTGAGGTGAGGTAGGATTGCAGCCATCCGATATCAATACGGCTTAGTCAGGCTGAGCTGAGCTTATTGAGCCCGCAGGTGATCCTGGGGTGGGCTTTGCGGCAAATGAGGCAGACGTGGAGGAGTCTGCAACGTGAGAAGTTGCAGATCCCCAAGTTGAAATTATTGCATATCTGCGCCCCTCCTAAAGTTCGGACGGGCCGTCCGAGTTTGTCCTCCTGGGGGTGTGGTGGGGTTGCGTCTGAATACTGGGATGTGTGCGGGGCAGAGGGGAAGTTGGGGAGGCGTCTACCATCGGGTTCTGAACACCAATTGGCGGTGTGGGTGGAGGATTGGCAATTAGTGCAAAGTGGGGAGCGGAGGCCAGCGAAATGGCGACAGAAGAGTTCGGTGTCGATGGCGCTCCAGTCCGTGGTTGCCTGAAACTGACTGAGCTTGGCTGCTGCCTTTGCTGAAAAGGAGCGATGGTAGTCGTAGAAGGCGCTGCCTCCGTACTTGTACCCTAAATCTGTGACAGCATGAAGGTAGAGGTCTAGTTCTTCCCTCCTGTCGGGTTTGATGGAACAGATGACATCCCGAAACATGCCGAAAGCAAGTACGAACTCCGTGACCGTGAGCTTTCGTGTAAGCCTGTGGTCTTTTGCCTTCAAGATAACGGAAACGTCGCCCCAAGCGTAGGCTTTGTTCTCTGTCACATCGTGTACCGAGATCAGAAGGGATGCCAGGTTGATGTCGCGGCCATCTAGTATCTCCTTCCTGATGTTTGCTGGGATGAGATGTGCGGGGAAAACAGAAAAACCGCCGTGGGGCGTAGCTGTAACGCATGATGCGGGGGTGGCGGGGGCGGCAGCTGGTGGAGTGGGGGTTCCTTGCTGGAGCTCCAAGGTCCCCACTCTGGCCTGGACATCAGAGATGGTAGTAGATAGAGAGGAGACCAGCGTGTGTAGCTGGGACACTGCCGAGGCAATTGTCTGTAGTGATGCCTGAGTGTCTGGTGGGGTTGGTGGGGATGGGCTGGGGAACAGTAGTCTGTACAGTTCGGCTTTCCTGGCCGTGATGGGGTAGGGGATATTCCTGCGCCTCAGCTCAGCTGAGAGTCTGGGGATGGTCCAAGCTCTGAAGGCTTGAGAGGAGTTGTCTGCCGGACCCGCTTCGGGTGGTGATGGGGCGGGGGTGAAATCGTCGCTGCTGGCCAGAGACATGGCGTCTGCTAGAATAAAAGAGGGGGGGGAGGGAGGGGGGATGCATGTTTGTCTCGGGTTTCTCTTCTTTTTTTTTTTTTTTGAGTTTGAAGGGCAGGAGAGCATATATATATATGTTTGTGGTTGCGGCAAAAAAGGGGGGGAGGGGGGCAGAGTGGGATACCTGTGTGACAGGTCTGGGAACAAACGGGTTGCGCGCGTGCGCTGAGTGGGATGTTCCATGGGCCTATATGTAAAAAACTCGGGGGGGGTGCGTGACACCCGAGGTGAGCCAGGAGGTGACTGGCCGGATGGTTGATGCTCGGGTGTCCGTCTGTGCTCGGCACGGACTGGTTAACCAGAGCCCCCCCAGGGCGGTACTGGGGGGAGTGGCTACTGGTTGACTTGCTAAGTAGGAAATGTTTCGATCTGTAGCATTTGACGTAGGTTCGGTCAGCTAATACTTGCACTGCCAGCAAGTCATGAGACTAGGTGACCTTGTCTGCGTAGTGAAGGCTTGTGCTTCGAAAAATAGAGTGACATGCATAGAAGTATGTGACAGTTACTAACGCCTGGAGATTTTATCAAAACTATGGTGTTCTGCTTGGATGGGGAGGGGAGATGTGTACTCTGTGGTGACTCTAATCAGGTGATGGTTATAGAATATAATCTGAGTGGCTCTTTGTGGTGGACGTGTGAGTGAGGGGATGCTTGCACTGGGTAGCGGTGCGTAACAACCAGTGAAAGTGGGGTGAATTGTGGGGTAGAAAACAAACAAACAATAGCATGGTAGTCGAAATGACTCAGTGGAAAAAACAGGGGTTTCGATGTAGCGACGAAAAAGCATAAATCCTACCTGCGACGCTGAAGCGGAACGAACTGGGGGTGCGATCGGGAATCGAATCCGTAATCTGGAAACGAGGAGCGTAGGACAACTCAGGAACGTGTACTGAGTTGTTTGTCGGCCTGGTGACGTGTAATACGGCGCGCTGGAACCGACACCGGCCTCGTGGAGAGGTCTGGTATGTATACCCTCCGGGCTCCTCCCATAATTGCAGGCCACCATGCTGGCCTTCCTATATATATATATATATATATATATATATATATATATATATATATATATATATATATATATATATACATGTATGTCTTGTAGATGATATATAGTTGTGTGTTTTTTAGATGATGTGGTAGGTGGCTTTTCTTTCCATTGCCTTTAAAATTGAAACCATCTCACAGGAGTTTAGACCTCTTTCACACTGATGTGATACGGTTTGACCACACCAAGGATGTAGCTCAGTGTACCCCGCTGGTTTGGTGCAGGTTAGCTGTGCTTTCCCATAGAGTTATGTACATTGGTTTTGATGCTCTTTCTGAAAGCACGCCAAAACCGTTGGACATAATAGCACACACATCAAACCTGCGGGTACACAGCTCTACACATCTGGTGTGGTCAAGCTCCACTGCATCAGTGTGAAAGGGGCCTAAGTGTGACATGATGACATCACGTATATCAAACATGCATTACATGATGATGTCGCTTATTAGTGACATCATATCATTTGATGTCAATTTAGACACATGGAAACATTCAAAACTATGTCAGACAAGGGTGCCAAGCATAGTCTATAAAGAAGCCGCCATCCATGAATGCCAGTGGACAGTTTTTCTGTAAAATGGCACCATGAACGGGGGGCGTGGCTAGCCGCGGACTGAGATGGCCGCTTAATCCCTCAGCTCCGCTCAGCCCGAGGACAATCCGCAACCCACAGCACATCTCACCAGCTTTCCCCCCCTCTCTGCTTCACCGGAGGGGAGAGGATCCATCAGGCATCCGATCGGTATGTCCGGGAGCGGACACACCGGCCCCCATCAGCCCCGCCGTCTCACAGACTATTTCCACAGAGCTGACATGCTGAAGACACAAGATGGCGCCGGCGCGCCACCTCACAGCTCTCTCACTGAACCAGGCAGCCCTCCAGAACACGTCCCTGAGGAGATGGACAGCTCAGCCCCAGCAGGAGATTCCTCCCAACCTTCCCCAACTGACAGAGGTAAGAGGGCTGCACAATCCCCAGTGTATTCACCTGCCAAAGCCCCTCTGCTTAAAAAACAACACTGGGACGCCTCAGCCACTGCAGGCCCTATACTGCCACAACCTGACTCACTAGCAGCACTGCCTGCATCTGATCAGCCAGCCTCTGAGCATACACTGAAACTCATGCTGCTTTCACTCCAAAATGACATCCGGAATGAATTGAGAGCATCGATCTCCACACTCCACTCCAGAATCGATCAAGTTGAAGACCGCACAGGTGATATTGAAAAACAACTCACTGACCACACTGCGGCCTATAATGAAATGGCGGATGCCCATGATCGCCACACTGATGAAATTCAATATCTACACGCCAAAGTCGCAGATTTAGAAGATCGATCGAGAAGGAATAACATCAAATTTAGAGGAATACCGGAGTCGGTTAAACCCCCAGAATTGATCCCCTACATACAGCAGCTGTTCCTCACACTCATTCCTCAACTGCGACCAAATGACATGATCATCGATCGAGCACATCGACTTGTCAAGCCCAAACACCTTCCTACATCCGTGCCTAGGGATACCCTAGCTCGCATCCATTTTTTCCAAGTGAAAGAAAAGATCATGGCGGCTGCCAGATCTACCTCTCCGCTTCCTGATCCTTATTCCACGGTGTCCCTGTACGCTGACATCTCGGCTGCCACTGCTCAAAAACGAAAAGAATTCTCCCAGACCACTGCAACCCTCAGGAAAAACAACATCCCATACAAATGGGGCTTTCCTACCAAGCTTATAGTCACACACCAGAATCAAAGCACCACCATCTTTACTCCCAAAGATGGCATCAAGCGCATGATCAACTGGGGCCTAATCACCGCTTCACCACCGGAACCGCTACCCCAGCGACTCCCGCCATCTTCATCTTCCTCAGCTTCGCAGCGACATAACCCGGCTTCCACCCACAGATAAAGGCTACCTGTTCCTGCTTTATGCCAGCAAGTGCCTCCTTGGAAACTCTCGGCGACATGAACTCTGCACTATCTTGCATCATCTCTGTCCTTGATGAGCGTACCTCTATGTACACTCCGTTCTCTTTTCCCCCAGAGAAGAAAAAGTGCCAAGCACTTGAAAGATACCTTACTTTTCCTTTTTTTTTTTTTTTTTTTTTTTTTTTTTTTTTTGTGTATTTTTAAATTTTTTGTTGGTTGCTTACACTACGCTAACTTCGTTAACCTCCATTGTTTCATACAGGATGTATTCCTTGCATTATGAATATTTTTGACTCCTGATAGAGTATAAGTTTACCGCTGTGACTCTCTCTTACAGGTCTACCCCCTCCTAACCTCCCCCACTCATTTCTACCAGCACAGTGCAACCCACATTCTCCCCTACCCCAATCGATACTCGCCCACCGACATGTCACTCACCTTCACTTCCATTAACGCAAAGGGCCTAAACTCCCCTTACAAAAGAAGTTTAATGTGGAAAGAAGCTTTGACACACTCCTCTGACATACTATGTGTACAGGAAACCCACTTTACCTCTACCAAACCCCCTTCCTGTTCCCACAAACAATACCCTCATTGCTACTTTGCCAACGCCACCAAAAAAAAAGCAGGTGTTATGCTTGCTGTACGTTCTACGGTCTCATTCCAACCAATCCACACAGACATAGACCCGGATGGCAGATTCATAATCTTGAATGCCACTATCAATAACCACACCATCACCATTGCCACCATTTACTCCCCTAACACAAATCAACACCGTTTTTACAAACTGCTATTGAAGAAATTAGAACCCTTTAAACAAGGACCCCTGATCATTTGCGGCGACTTCAACCACATTGTTGATGCCTCGCTAGACACCTCTAACCCTTCCCGCAGGCCCTCCACCTCTCTCGCCTCCATGCTTCACTCAGAAGACCTCTACGATCCCTGGAGGTGCCAACATGGCACCGAAAGGGATTACACGTTTTTTTCCCACACGCAACAAACATATTCTCGAATAGATCTTTTTTTGACTGACAAACACACCCTGCAATCGGTCCAAGATACGAAAATTGGACTTATCACGTGGTCTGACCACGCGCCCATCTCAATGAAGCTGTTCCCCACACCCTCTAACAAACGCAACACCATCTGGAGACTCAATACCTCTATTATTGCACGCCAAACCTACCAAAAACAGATACTGTCCGAATTGCAACAATACTTTTCCACAAATGAAGGAACGGTGGATAACCCCACCGTATTATGGAACGCCCACAAGGCCTACATCAGAGGCCTCCTCATTAAGTTAGGTGCCCACGAGAAGAAAAAACATAACGCCATCACAAATACACTTTTAGAACGCATACGTACTCTTGAACACGCCAATAAACCCCACCCCTCCCCTCTGCTCACCTCTGAACTGCAAACGGCTAGACATGCCCTAAGTGATCACCTGCACTCTAATTTCGACTACCATCTTAAACGCCTCCGCCTACAAAACTATTCACACCACAACAAACCTGGGGCATACCTAGCTAAACAACTCAAACGTAAACTTCTACACTCTAAAATTTCGTTCCTCACAGACCAACGTGGCACGAAGCATACCAACCCTAAAGCCATTGCAGACCAATTTAGTTCATATTACTCAAATTTATATAATCTTACCAAAACTGGATCGGCCGTACCACCCTCACCCTCTGATATAGACGACTTCCTTTCCAAACTTCATCTCCCCACACTCTCATCGGATCACATTCTCCAACTTTCCTCCCCGTTCTCACCATCGGAAATTGAAATAGCCATCAAAGCCCTACCGTTGCATAAAGCCCCAGGCCCTGACGGATTTAGTAACGAATATTATAAAACCTTCTCTGACCTTCTGACCCCCTACCTATGCCACTCTTTCAATTCTATCGCAAACACAGGCTCCATTCCACCAGAATCCCTCCAAGCTACCATTGTCACTATCCCGAAACCAGGCAAACCGGCTGACCAGCCTGCCAGCTACAGACCCATCTCCCTACTAAATACTGACACTAAGCTATTTGCCAAACTCCTGGCCACACGACTATCTGATATCATACCGCAACTAATACATATCGATCAGGTGGGTTTTGTGGCTGGCAGGCAGACCTCAGACGGCACCCGCAGGTTCATCGACCTGATACAATGGGTGGAACACCATCGAACGCCTTCTCTGCTCATCTCCCTTGATGCAGAGAAGGCGTTTGACAGGGTAGATTGGTCCTACTTAACTGCTGTTCTCCGTAAGTTCGGCTTTAGCGGAACTATCTTACAGGCAATACTCGCCCTCTACTCCTCTCCCAGCGCCAGAGTAATGAACTCTGGACTTCTGTCAGACCCTTTCCATATCTCCAACGGGACACGTCAGGGGTGTCCACTCTCACCTCTGATATTCGCCCTTGTCATGGAACCCCTAGCCCAATCAATTAGAGACAACCCACTTATCTCAGGCATCGCGATAGCACACGAAACACACAAAATTGGCTTATATGCGGATGATGTCATCATCTCCCTGACTGACCCTGTCGTCTCACTCCCCGCACTACACAACACCCTAGAATTATTCAGCAAAATCTCTCTCTATAAAATCAACTTTTCTAAATCCAGCATGCTAGGCATTGGACTGGATCGCCAAGTTACACGTGCTATCACTAGTTGCACCTCCTTCTCGTGGACGCCTAACTCCACCCTTACATACCTGGGCATACAACTGACCACACCCTCGTCACACCTGCGTTCTATCAACCTTACTAACCTTATAGCCAAATTGCAAAAAACCATACAAGACCTCAAAATGGCACCATGAACAATGTCACAAAAAATGACACAAAGCGTTTTGATACCCCTGAAGAATTCATGAAAATAAAGGCAAAACATGATGTGTGAGGGTTTTAATAAGAACACTTTTTGCCACCCTGGACCAGTTATGTGCACCCCACAAGGACCCCAACCACTAACACAGTGATATTTTTTACTTTCTCAACCCTCTGGTACAGTAAATTTTTTCACGTTCAGGGAGCCCCCTGATGCATGGACTTTTTGTACTTACAGTGACACCATCATTTTAGTGGAATTTTTTTTACTATCATTGATGCTGAGCAGCAGAAATTTTTGTTTACAGTGACA
>CM053029.1:48220987-48408327 GCA_028564925.1 Lithobates sylvaticus
AGGTGGCAAC
The DNA here is from genome assembly GCA_028564925.1 of Lithobates sylvaticus. Lineage (NCBI taxonomy): Eukaryota > Metazoa > Chordata > Amphibia > Anura > Ranidae > Lithobates > Lithobates sylvaticus. The sequence continues at coordinate 48,220,998 of CM053029.1, forward strand.
CCTAATCACAAGATACAAGCTTAGTATAAAACATCATATACACATAACCATTGACAGAAATTGCATATATTTTCACAAACAGAACTAAATCCACTTTATGCACGTACATCACAGATAAAAAAATAAACCTATCTCTATACTGTAATAACTTTCCCTTTATTTCTCTCTATTCATACCTAGACATAAAACCAGGGCTTTTTTTCAGCAGGAACGCTGGGGAACGCAGTTCCGGCACCTCCTAGCAATGATTGACTCCCTGCAACATAATACCAACCCAGAGCAACAATAGATCCCTCACCAGCAACAATAGACCCCCTGCAAAAATATATTCCCTCCAGAAACTGGACCTCCAGTGTACACTTTCAGAAACTTCTTGGACCTAAAAAAATACTTATAAGCAAAAATTATTACTCTATCCTTCATATTTAACCTGCAAAGAATCGCAAACAAAAATGACAGTCCTGTACATTGGTAAATTGTCAATGACATTCCTCAAAACCGATAATAACTAAACCCTCTGTAACCCTTACTTTCACGTTCTTACTAGAATACAACACCCGCGACACATAAGAGGGCTGCCGCGGTAGGTTCAAACATCTTGTTAATACATACAAACATTGAAAAGACTAAAACATGAGACAAACATTTACAGAGGCGGCTCTAGGCTTTGTGAGGCCTTAGGCAAAACCTAGACATGAGGTACCACTCACGTCTATAATGGGAAAAATAATTCAAGTGATAAAAATGAGCTGTATAAAATGTATATATTAACCACTTCAATACCGCCTTATGGTCATATGACGCCCACAAGGCGGATCTCCCATCCTGGGTGGGCGTCATATGACGTCCTCGCATTCCCGGCCGCCTGGGGGCGCGCGCGCGCGCGCCATCGCTCGGGACCCGGTGCAAGTGCCCGGCGGCCGCGATGTCCGCCGGGCACCCGCGATTGCCCGTTAAAACAATGGGACCATGGAGCTGTGTGTGTAAACACACAGCTCCACGTCCTGTCAGCGGAGAGGAGACCGATCATGTGATCCCAGTACGGAGGAACACATGATCGGTCTTCTCCCCTTGAGTCCCCTCCCCCCACAGTTAGAATCACTCCTATAGGGAACGCATTAACCCCTCCAGCGCCCTCTAGTGTTAACCCTTCCCTACCAGTCACATTTACACAGTAATCATTGCAATTTTATAGAAACGATCGCTGTGTAAATGTGAATGGTTCCAAAAATGTGTCAAAAGTGTCTGAAGTGTCCGCCGCAATGTCGCAGTCACGAAAAAAAAAATCGCAGATCGCCGCCATTACTAGTAAAAAAAAAAAAAATAAATTCAATAAATCTATCCCCTATTTTGTAGACGCTATAACTTTTGCGCAAACCGATCAATATACACTTATTGCGATTTTTTTACCAATAATATGTAGAAGAATACGTATCGGCCTAAACTGAGAAAAAAATAGTTTTTTTTTTAAAAAATGGGATATTTATTATAGCAAAAAGTTAAAAAATATTGTGTTTTTTTTTCAAAATTGGCGCTCTTCTTTTGTTTATAGCGCAAAAAATAAAAACCGCAGGGGCGATCAAATACCACCAAAAGAAAGCTCTATTTGTGTGGAAAAAGGACGCCAATTTTGTTTTGGAGCCACGTCGCACGACCGCGCAATTGTCAGTTAAAGCGACGCAGTGCCTAATCACAAAAAGGGGCCTGGTCCTTTGGCTGCCAATTGGTCCGGGGCTGAAGTGGTTAAGAGCCTTAAACACTATGAACTATAATTTCACAGTTTCTAGAATTTTCTATATAAAATTATCATTGAACATATATATATTACATGCACACAAATATAAATACAATTTGTGCAGCTGCTACTAGTAACGTGTAGTAGTAGTAGTAGAAGAATAAAAGTCAAAAATCATATTTCTTCATTCACATGAAGCTCAGGTTAATATAACCCAGCACAGAGTTCTGCCTTACATCAGAGTCTGTAAGGTTCCCCCTTACACTGCAAGGGGAAATTTTATGTAAGGGGCAATGCTGCGGACTGGAGTAAGGGGGAACTCTAAGGTAAGGGGGGCTCTGATGACCAGAGATCACCTTATATCAGAGTGCACAGCATTCCTATTTACATCAGCGTTCCCCTTTTTTATCTGGGTCCGTGGAGTTCCAACTTGCATTTAAAATAAGAACCCCAATGTGGGGGATACGCTGGTGGCCGCTGGTGACCACAGACCACCCGCAGAGTGAATACACTAAGTTAAAGGTACTAATATAAAGGGGAACCTTTATATCAGTGCCCCCTTACCTTACTGTATTCACTCCCCCTTACATCACTGAGCCCCATCAGACTATCCTTGCAGAGCTGTCACTGACCTCCTCTCAGGTGCACAGGTGCAGTGCTCAGCCAGATGGACCTCTCATGGCTCCAGCTTGGTGGCTCTAGTTTCATCCTATATTATCCTCTGCACAGTCTACACAAGTCCAACTCCTCTTGTGACCCCCATCCTAGCAGCGCTCCAGCTCTTGACTCCTCTGTAGGCTCCCCCCTCCTAGAGACTGCAGACACAATAAAGAAGATGGTCAGAGACTGTGCAGACATGATACAAGAGATGGTGAGAGACTGCAGACATGATAAAAGAGATGGTGAGAGACTGCAGACATGATACAAGAGATGGTGAGAGACTGCAGACATGATACAAGAGATAGTGAGAGACTGCGGAAATTATACAATATATGGTCAAAAAACTGCGGACATGATACAAGAGATGGTCAGAGACTGAAGACATGATACAAGAGATGGTCAGAGACTGATGAAATTATACAATAGATGGTCAGAGACTGCGGACATAATACAAGAGATGGTCAGGCTGCAAACATGATACAATAGATGGTCAGAGACTGAAGAAATTATACAATAGATGGTCATAGACTGCGGTCATGTTACAAGAGATGGTTAGAGACTGAAGACATGATACAAGAGATGGTCAAAGACTGCAGACATGATACCAGAGATGGTCAGAGATGTGCAGACATGATACCAGAGATGGTCAGAGATGTGCAGACATGATACAAGAGATGGTCAGAGACTGTGCAGACATGATACAAGAGATGGTCAAAGACTGTGCAGACATGATACAAGAGATGGTCAAAGACTGTGCAGACATGATACAAGAGATGGTCAAAGACTGTGCAGACATGATACAAGAGATGGTCAGAGAATGCAGACATGATACAAGAGATGGTCAGAGACTGCAGACATGATGCAGGAGATGGTCAGAGACTGAAGACATGATACAAGAGATGGTCAGAGACTGTGGAAATGATACAATAGATGGTCAGAGACTGCAGACATGATACAAGAGATGGTCAGACTGCAAACATGATACAGAGATGGTCAGAGACTGCAGACAAGATACAGGAGATGGTCAGAGACTGCAGGCATGATACAGGAGATGGCCAGAGATCGCAGAGATAGAAACAGGAGACTGTCAGAGATTGCAGAGATAAAAACAGGAGATGGCCAGAGATTGCAGAGGTAAAAACAGGAGACAGTCAGAGATTGCAGACATAAAAACAGGAGACAGTCAGAGATTGCCGAGGTAAAAACAAGAGACGGTCAGAGATTGCAGAGATAAAAACAGGAGACGGTCAGAGATTGCAGAGGTGAAAACAGGAGACGGTCAGAGATTGCAGACATAAAAAAACAGGAGACAGTCAGAGATTGCAGACATAAAAACAGGAGACGGTCAGAGATTGCAGAGGTGAAAACAGGAGACGGTCAGAGATTGCAGAGATAAAAACAGGAGACGGCCAGAGATTGCAGACATAAAAAAACAGGAGACAGTCAGAGATTGCAGACATAAAAACAGGAGACAGTCAGAGATTGCCGAGGTAAAAACAAGAGACGGTCAGAGATTGCAGAGATAAAAACAGGAGACGGTCAGAGATTGCAGAGGTAAAAACAGGAGAAGGTCAGAGATTGGTAATGACAAGCAAACTCTCACATTGCTGCAGCAGCCACCAAACACTACAGCCACAGACAGCATCTCTTGATTGGGGGGGTGGGGGTGGGGAATGATATGTGCTAGGGGGTTCTTTGGGAAGGGGAAAGACTTGTGCAGGGGGGTGAGAGGGATGGATTTCATATCCATCCCCCATTGTAGCACCAAGTCTTCTACAATCCTAAAGTGTCCATATATCCTCTCCCCCAAACAACTCCAAGTGTACTCTATGTTTACCCCCTGCCCCAGAAGTCTCACTTTCAGTTTATTAATAAAAACCTCAGATCAGCGCTGTCCTGGCAGAGCTGCGTGGCCGTGCTTCCTCCCCGCCTCCTCCTCTGTGTCCAGGAAAACATCACAGCGGGTGGAGGAGGGGGTGGGGTCAGTGCGCAGAGCTCCATATGTGTGTGTCAGCCGGGGAGAGATGCGGCTGCCATACAAAGCGTTGCTCGTGGGAACCAAGGCACCACGCAGGCATTCCGGTACTCTGATTCGCCAGCACGCCAGATTGGGACATGGTACAAATTGCGTGGCGATTCCAGGGACGTTGAGCTATGGAAAATTAGGCTTTTGCGAGGCCCCTGGGATTGCGAGGCCTTAGGCAAATGCCTAATATGCCTAATTAGAGAGCCGCCTCTGAACATTTAGCTACAAATGTGGGGGAGATATTTCATAGTTCCCAAAAAAATGAAAAAACAAAAACAACCAGATGGAATGCTGCCTTCACTCTTTTAGCGATAGAAAAAAAATGCAATGGGAAAAACACAAGAGCAGCTTGAAATCTTTGCATGGACCAGCCACCCAATGTCCAAAAACAGGCCTGAGAATTTTTAATCACACAAACGTTTGTACCACACATCCATCAATCCACTCATCATTACAGATTTCTGAGGCCACAGCTGAACTACTTCCAAGGTATTTTTATTCTGGGGTCTCGTACCTCCAGACATCAAAAGTACCTTCCAAAGGAATACACCTTACCGTACCCTCTGACCGTATATGCCAAACTTTAAGGGGTCTCATTTCCGGAGCCCCAAACCCAGACCTCATGTACTATGCAGCTGTCTGACTAGTGTAATGTGTTGTCAGACAAACTACAAAGCCCAATGAAATCCTCCACTATTCAAAACAATATTATGGCTTCTATCTGTTAGATATTACAACAATAACTTGGATGCCTCCTGGATGCCCCAAAAAGAGCCTCGTCCACTTCCAGCATTGGATCACCAGTCACTGCTATCCCCTCGGACCAGGTGTGTATATAATGCGGTTCTTCCGGACTGAAAACGCTTTCTGTATACCCTGTCGGTTTACCATAATAGACTTCTGAAGCCACAGGTGAGCTACATCTAAGGTCTTTGCTGCCCAGAGCCTGGGTTCAAACTCAGTTATTATGTCCCCCTGGAGGGATAGCCCAAGTAATATCCTTGGACCAACTATGCCATTCCTTTAGAGGTTTTATGACCTTTGCCCTAAAGCTAGATTTCATGTACTGTGCAGCCATCAGACTGTGGGAAGCCTCCATTACTTCCCTTGCATGGACCTCCTAGTGCCCATGGTGATTCGAATCGGCTTATCGTCTTACCCCTGCATCCAGGGAAACCATTAAACCCATTTAGGAGACCACCGCCCGGTGCCTTCTTTTACGGTGGATCGACAGACTACAACCACTATATCTGATCTATTCCCCCCCCGACTAGAAACCCTAAAACGAGGCGTTATCACCCCCCAAATTAGGTATCTACCCCTCACAGTGTATGCATACACAAGCGTTTTCCGTTGTACGCCCATACACTGTGTCTTATGTTGTCTATGTTGTCTATTTCAACAGTTGTACAATGTCTCAGTAGTTACATGATCAAATAATATAAAACAAGTTTTAAAACCAAAGCCTTTCTTGTCTACCGCAAGCTATTTAGCGATAGAAAAAAACTCAGCTAAAGCGATACAACCCAAAACAATGAAAAAAGCACAAAATACTTAAACTGTACCTCTCAAAATGGCCACTGACCATGGCCTCATGTGGACTACAACAAAAGCCAGGCCACAACAAAATGGAGCATTTTCCCCCCAAAACCGAAATCCAATACAAAAATCGCCACTCTTCTACTGAAAAGTTGACAAAAAGTACAAACACAGCTAACCTACAATAGCTTACATTCACTTAAAGGAAAACAGAAATGATGCCTAGAAAACAAGATGGTGGCTGTATCATTTGTAATAACAAAAGTGGTGTCTTTAAAATCTAACCATGGAAAAAACAATTTAAAACTAGCGAAATTGCCTCACACTAAACATTGAAATCTGCCCCAAAGGCTGAACACAGCAGACACAACAAGATGGCCGACGGAAGCCACAGCACAGTCACATGGTACCAACCAAAAAAAGAAAATGGCAGTCAAATGCAGTAGTTTTTCCCGCCAAAACCAGCACACCCAAAAACTGACAAACATGGGACATCAACATGAACACTTAACGCGTAGACAAACACTTTAGGCTAACTACTAGGAACCTTGGCCAACCAAACAGCACATTTAAAAGCATTAGTTACATGAAAAAGCACAGCTTAAAACATACACTTCTTGTCCCCACCTAAAGTCCATATACTCACTGTGGCATCAGCTCCCATAACAAGCCATTGAGAAATACAAACAGTGATGCTTGCATGTATGCTCAGAACATTAGAGCTCCCTTTCCACAATGCATAGCCATTTCAACATAAAACATCTTCTATTGTAAGCAATTGAACAGCCATCCTGGCTGCCCCTCCCCAGTGCATGGCCACAAAACAATCATTTACTTATGTAGTGGCCATAACCCCTAGGGGCGGCCTTAACTTTCCTGGGCTTACCAATTACCTCCTTGTAACTTGTATTCCGTTTGTCTAGGGGTTCCCAGGTTTAGCACCCAGTAACTTCAGAGCTGACACACAAAAGTCCTTTTGAGGATTTTTATTTTGCAGGGATAACATCCAACAATAACACAGTCTCAGGTGGGAATAGAGGGCACGGGTGACAAAAAATCAGGCACTTTGAACTGCTGACATCCACTGAATGTCTCTAATTAGCCCAGAGAGTAGCCACTTGCAACTGGGCGCTTCACTGCTGAATAAACCTCTAGCCAGAGATTTAGCAGCCAACATGTGATCCGGGAAACTTAGCAAAGTCTCCGCCACAGACTAGATTGTAACTGAAGATAAGTAGGAACTTTTCCCACAGTACCTGGATCTCTCAGCCTTCTTGGCGATACTGTGAGAAGTGTGGATTATTTAGTGCCCATACAACTGCAGCTCCCAGGCTCTTACCGAGCAGCCAGCTTCTTGGCCCTCCTCCGAAGAGTCCTCCCCTGGTCACTTGTACGAGTTGCCGTGTCCCTCCAATACCGAGAGCACACCGGACGCCTCCAAATCCTCCTTCAGTTACTGGGCCTCGAACTAGCCAGTTCTGAGTCTCGGGAACAGACGGATCCCCACCCCAGACCATGAGGGCCTCTGGGGCTGGTCATGGTGACCATGCTTGCGGGGACGGCAGACACTCACGGGGCTGACCCGGACCGGAACCAGGAATCAAAGCAGCAGCCGAACCCTGACCACGTGACTTCAGCACCTTAAATACCCCTTCCAAGACTATGCAGCGGGCCAGACGCGCCCACTGATTGGCTCCGGGAAAGATTGGTACCTAACACGTCCAACCAGGCTTGGTTCTCAGCCTGTCACAGGTACCTCACTGCACCTATGACCAGGCAGAACCTCAGTACAGCCCAGCCAAACTGATGCCAAAGTAAAACCTGTACAATTAACCCCCAGAACTCCATTACAGTTCTGGGAAAACTCAATTTACATTGACAGCGCACACTTTAAAAAAGTGTGGGTGCTACACACTCCCCCTACTTGTTTAGATGATGTCCTCATCGTCTAGCTAAAAAAATGAAGAAAAACTCCTAACATATTTTACAAATTTAGTTTTTTTTGTTTGGATGTTGGGACAGGGAAAGAAGGGAAAACACAGTTTAAATGTTTAACATTCTTCACAGTAAAACATTTCACATACTGTACACACATGCCACCCAGTCTAACTGTCTACACCACCCAATCTCCGGTGAGCTTGACAGACGATCTCGGTGCATCATGTGAAATAGAAAAAATAGACAAGTGCAATATAATATATTGTGCATTATTGCTTTAAAAAGCAAAACTTCATCCCAGTCTCAGATGCTGTTAACCCAGCTATTACACTCGGTCAGCAGGAACGCTGATTTTAAAAGACTTGTGTTCCTTTTACACTAGGTTTCCTCTGATCTGCCACATTTAGGGCCAGAAAATGGAAGACTCAGAGGTAGGTGGATGTAAATAAACAGAAGTCCATTCACATACTCCATCCTATAGACCTGCATGGAGCTTCTAATCAGGTCCACCTGAAAATGGTAAAATGGCTGTGCAAATCGTCAGGAATAGCTGGCCACTGCTATCCACACACAGCTGTCAATTCCAGCAGCAGGATTCAGTAGACTCAGTAGACATAGTATATAATAGAAGTTACTTTGTGACAGTCTCAGACACACAAAAAACGCTGTCTACATAGGGGTCTCAAGCAACCCCTCCCCCTTTGCATCAGGGTCCCCAGAGTCCCCTCTTATATCAGGGTCCCCAGAAGTACCCCCTTAAATCAAGGTCCCCAGAGTTTCCTTCTCCCCTTACATCAGGATTTCCAGAATTCCAGAAGGTCTCCAGAGTCTCCTCTTATATCAGTCTCCCCAGAGTCCCCCTTTACATCAAGGTCCCAGAGTTCCCCCCTCATTACATCAGGGTCCCCAGAGTCACTCCTTTACATCGGGGTCCCCAGAGCCCTCCCACCTTACATCAGGGTCCACAGAGCCCATCTTACTGTAGGGTCCCCAGTGTCCTCTCTTATATCAGTGTCCCCAGAGTCCACCCTTACATCAAGGTCCCAGACTTTCCGCCCTCCTTACATCAGGGTCCCCAGAGTGACTCCTTTACATCAGAATCCTCCCCTGTCATTAGGGTCCCCAGAACCCTCCCCACCTTACATCAGGGTCCCCAGAGTCCCCCCTCTGTCTTATACAAATGTCCCCTCCCCCTCCTTAAATCAAGGTCCCAAGAGTCATCCCCTTACATCAAAGAGTCCCCAGAGTATCCTCCTCCCCACCTCAGGGTCTCCAGAGTTCCCTCTTACATTAGGGTCTCCAAAATAACCCCCGTCATATCAAGGTCCCCAGAGTCTCCCCCTTCTTACATCAGGGTCCCCTGAGCCTCCCTTTACATCAAGGTCCCTAGAAATCCTCCTCCTTACATCAGAGTCCCCCTCCTTACATCATGGGTCCAAAGAGTCTCCCCTCCTTACATCATGGTCCCCAGAGTCTTCTTTACATTTTTGTTCCCATTGACTCGCCGGAGCCCCCCCCTTAGATTATGGTCCCCGGAGATCACCCATAGATCATGGTCTCCACAGATCTACCTTAGATCATGGTCCCCATAGATCCCCCATAGATCATGGTCGCCATAGATCCCCCATAGATCATGGTCCCCAGAGATCTCCCTTAGCTCATGGTCCCCAGAGATCCCCCTTACTTTAGGGTCCATTCCTTCTCAGTGCAGCTATAGGACAGGTGGATGCTGAAAGGTGGGGCACTGGGACCGGACAGGTCTAGAGTAAGAAAGCTCCATCTTTGCCCTCCTCCTTCTCTGAGGGGACTGGGCAAGCATGTGATTGGTTACTAGGATGCCAGTGGTCCTAGCAACGATCCACTACAGCTGATAGCAGTGGGAAATGGTGGTGGATGGATGCTATCAGCTGGTGTCTTTTTAATTTTTTATTATAGCTAACTCCCCACTATTACTTAGGCTAAGCGGTGAAGCCACAAACTGGATGCATTTATGGTGTATGCACTAATGATCCTGCGGCAGGATTGAGAATTTGGGCAGGATTCTCTGGAGATTGCGGCAGGGGGGTTTGAGTTCCCCATACCTCCACCCTTATCTATGCCCCTGTACAATATAAATGAAAAAAGTATACTTTCTATAAGACATTTGTTCTAAAAAAAAAAATAGAAATAGCCAAAATAAAAAATCTCTTATCAAAGGACTATGTACTGAAATTGAGGTTCATCGAAAAGAACAAAAAAGGATTAGAAACCCTGGATCTTTTCTGGTCCCAGCTTAAAATTACCATAATACAACTTCTGGCAAAAAAAGTATGGAATCACCACTCTTGGAAAATGGCCATTCAATTGTTTAATTGTGTAGAAAAAAAAACAAATCACAGACATGACTCAAAACTATTTTCATTTAATATTCCATCCTTCTGGTTTAAACACTTAAGCCCCGGACCATTTTGCTGGCCAAAGACCAGAGCACTTTTTTGCGATTCGCCACTGCATCGCTTTAACTGACAATTGCGCAGTCGTGCGATTTTGCTCTCAAACAAAATTAATGTCCCTTTTTCCCCACAAATAGAGCTTTCTTTTGGTTGTATTTGATCACCTCTGCGGTTTTAATTTTTTGCGCTATAAACAAAAAAAGGAGTGACAATTTTGAAAAAAACGCATTATTTTTTACTTTTTGCTATAATAAATATCCCCAAAAAATATATAAAAACTATTTTTTTTCCTCAGTTTAGGCCGATACGTATTCTTCGACATATTTTTGGTAAAAAAAAAATTGCAATAAGCGATTATTGATTGGTTTGCGCAAAATTTATAGCGTCTACAAAATAGGGGTTAGTTTTATGGAATTTTTATTAATATTTTTTTTTTACTAGTAATGGCGGCAACCAACGATTTTTATCATGACTGCGACATTATTGCGGACACATCGGACACTTTTGACACATTATTGGGACCATTGGCATTAATACAGCGATCAGTGCTATAAAATTGCATTGATTACTGTAATAATGTCACTGGCAGTGAAGGGTTTAATCACTAGAGGGCGGGAGAGGGGTTAAGTGTGTCCTGGGGAGTGAGTCTAACTGTGGGGGGGTGGGCTAGCAGTGGCCTGACAGGGAGCAGACGATCAGTGTCCTGTCACTAGGCAGAACGGGGAGATGCTGTGTTTACATCGGCATCTCCCCATTCTTCAGCTCCGTGACACGATCGCGGGCATCTGGCAGACATCGAGTCCGTGGGTCCTGGGGGCACGGTCATGGAGCTCGCGGCAGGTGCGCACGCACGGTGGGAAATTCAAAGTAACGTACCGGTACGTTACTTTGACCAGCCGTGCCATTCTGTCGACATATATCTACAGGAGCCGGTTGGCAAGCGGTTAAGAAACACTTAAAAAAAAAAAAAATGTTAAAAATGAAAGAAAACTGTAGTTAATTGCAACTGTTTTTGTGGATCAAGCAAAAAAAAAAATATCACTCAATTCTGAGGAAAATCTTATGGAATCAGGAAAAAAAACACTACAGCGCACTACTAGTACTTTGTTGCAGGAATGATTTTAACTATCGAAAAACAGTATTCTTCATCAATACAGTGGCGTAACTAGAACCTTCAGGGCCCCGGTGCAAGAAATTATGGAGGGCCCTCCTGACCCCCGGCCAGGGCCCTGCCCACTGATCCCAGGGGCAGCAGGACCTGGATAGCAGGGGGAACAAATCCCCTCCATGTTCCTCCTGCAGCCACTGAATGCCTATCAGAGGGAGATGAGGAGAAGCAGACTTTTAGTGGCTGCAGAAATAAAATGGAGGGTATTTGTCCCTCTAAATGCCCCCCCCCCCCCATCCAGGTGTTCAGGGGCAACGTGTGCTATTGCAATTGTGACCCCTGTAGTTACGCCCCTGGGATGAGTGGCAGCGGTGTTGGTGGGGGGTGGGATCAGTGGTGGTTGGGGAGGGATAGGATCAGTGGCATCGGTGGTGGCGGGTGGGATGAGTGGCAGCGGTGAGGGAGAGATGGGATGAGTGGTAGCTGTGGGGGGAATGGGATCAGTGGTGGTTGGGTGGGGATGGGAACAGTGACAGCGATGGTGGAGGAGGGATGGGATCATTGGCAGCAGTGAGGGGGGGATGGGATCAGCTGCAAGGGTTGTGGTTGGGGGGTGGGATTAGTGGTAGGGGGGATTGAATGGGATGAGTGGCAAAGGTGGTGGGGGGGAATGGGATCAGTGGCAAGGGTGATGGTTGGAGGAGGGTGGGATGAGATGAGTGGTAGTGGAAGGCTGGATTGGATAGGATGAGTGGTAGTGGAAGGGGGGATTGGATGGGATGAGTGGCAGCGGTGGAGGGCATTGGATGAAATGAGTGGCAGCGGTGGTGGGAGGATGGGATCCGTGGTGAGGGAGGCCGTTTTGGGGGGGGGGGGGTGGGATGGGATGAGTGGTGGGGAGGAGAATGGTATCAGTGGCAAGGATGGGATCAGTGGCAGTAGTGGTCATGATGGGGTGGATCAGTGGCAGCAGTGGTTGTGGTATTGGTGTGGGGGGAGGGGGGAATCAGTGGCAGTAGTGGTGGTGTGGGAGGGTATCAGTGCAGTAGTGGTGGTGTGGGGGGTATCAGTGCAGTAGTGGTGGTGTGGGGGGGGGGGTATCAGTGCAGTAGTGGTGTGTGTGGGGGGGTGGGTATCAGTGCAGTAGTGGTGGTGTGGGGGGTATCAGTGCAGTAGTGGTGGTGTGGGGGGTGTGGTGTGGTGGGGGGGGGGGGTATCAGTGCAGTAGTGGGGGTGTGGTGTGGGGGGTATCAGTGCAGTAGTAGTGGTGTGGGGGGGTATCAGTGCAGTAGTGGTGGTGTGGGGGGGGGTATCAGTGCAGTAGTGGTGGTGTGGGGGGGGTATCAGTGCAGTAGTGGTGGTGTGGGGGGGGGTATCAGTGCAGTAGTGGTGGTGTGGGGGGGTATCAGTGCAGTAGTGGTGGTGTGGGGGGGTATCAGTGCAGTAGTGGTGGTGTGGGGTGGGGTATCAGTGCAGTAGTGGTGGTGTGGGGGGTATCAGTGCAGTAGTGGTGGTGGGGGGGGTGGGGGGTATCAGTGCAGTAGTGGTGGTGTGGGGGGGTATCAGTGCAGTAGTAGTGGTGTGGGGGGGTATCAGTGCAGTAGTAGTGGTGGGGGGGGGGGGTATCAGTGCAGTAGTAGTGGTGTGGGGGGGTATCAGTGCAGTAGTAGTGGTGTGGGGGGGGGGGTATCAGTGCAGTAGTAGTGGTGGGGGGGGGGTATCAGTGCAGTAGTAGTGGTGTGGGGGGTATCAGTGCAGTAGTAGTGGTGTGGGGGGGGGGGGGGGTATCAGTGCAGTAGTGGTGGTGTGGGGGGGGGGGGTATCAGTGCAGTAGTGGTGGTGTGGGGGGGGGGTATCAGTGCAGTAGTAGTGGTGTGGGGGGGGTATCAGTGCAGTAGTGGTGGTGTGGGGGGTATCAGTGCAGTAGTGGTGGGGGTGTGGTGGGGGGGGGGTATCAGTGCAGTAGTGGTGGTGTGGGGGGGTATCAGTGCAGTAGTGGTGGTGTGGGGGGGGGTATCAGTGCAGTAGTAGTGGTGTGGGGGGGGTATCAGTGCAGTAGTGGTGGTGTGGGGGGGTATCAGTGCAGTAGTAGTGGTAGTGGTGGGGGGGGGGGTATCAGTGCAGTAGTAGTGGTGTGGGGGGGGGGGTATCAGTGCAGTAGTAGTGGGGGGGGGGGGTAGTAGGTGGTGGGGGGGGGTATCAGTGCAGTAGTGGTAGTGGTGGTGTGGGGGGGTATCAGTGCAGTAGTGGTGTGGTGGGGGGGGGGTATCAGTGCAGTAGTGGTGGTGTGGGGGGGGGGTATCAGTGCAGTAGTGGTGGTGTGGGGGGGGGGGTATCAGTGCAGTAGTAGTGGTGTTGGGGGGGGTATCAGTGCAGTAGTAGTGGTGTGGGGGGGGGGTATCAGTGCAGTAGTGGTGGTGTGGGGGGGGGGGTATCAGTGCAGTAGTGGTGGTGTGGGGATCAGTGGCAGTGTTGATATTAAGGGATGGGTGCCACTTACTTGCAGATCACTTGGTTCCGAATCCCCCTCCTTTCTGGGTCTTGCTTGGGTGAACAGAGGGGATGGGCGGGGCCTGTGAGTGCAGGCGGAGCTGGAGAAGATGGGCGGGGACTGTGCCTGTGAGTGCAGAGTATGGCCGGAGCGGGCGGAGCCGCGGAGAGGATGGGCGAAGTGGGCGGGGACTGTGCCCCTGAGTGCGGGATGAGAGGATGGGTGGAGAGGATAGGCGGAGCCTGTGCAGTGTGCATAGTGCAAACGGGGAGGATGGGCGGAGCGGCCGGAAAAGATGGGCGGAGCGGCTGGAAAAGATGGGCGGATCGGCCGGAAAAGATGGGCGGAGCGGACTCCCCGTGAATGACCGTGTGAGTGCACTGTAATATCTCTCGGGCAGCGGTGGGCCCCCCTACAGTGGCGGAACCCGAGGGCCCAGTCGCAAATGCGACTGGTGCGACCCCGGTAATTCCGCCACTGCCTAAGGGAAAGGAGGTCGCAGTTTGGCATCTTTGCCCTGGGCACTGGATGACCTTGTCCCGGCAGTGAAAAGGAATATAGGGAGGGCCGGGCATGACTGGGTGTCTAGTGACACACCAGGGGGAGTGTATCAAGGAATGGTGTAGTGGGGCAGCCAATAGGAAGCGGGGGGAGCGGCAATAGAAAAAGGGGGCGTGGCCGAGCGGACACATTCGTTTTGTAGAATCCACAGGAGGAGGCAGTTTTTCTTACCCACCCTCCCTATGGTTAAGTTTTGTTGTGAAGGTTTTAATGTTTTTGTTATCGTTTCAGGAAAACAAGTGGACGTCTGGAGGAAGTTTGGGTTGGCGGTGTTTAGTGTTGGTCAGTGACGGTGGCAGTTATGTAGTTGGTGAGTGTGTGGGGGGCTCGTCATGAGATGGCCCCTCCGGTGTAGTACATCGAAGTTATTCGATGATTACTCTGTGTGTACTGCGGGATAGGGTTTTGTCTCCGGGCGGTTTAAATGGAGGCCTACTTGGTTCGGTTAAATCCTGCAGTGCCCCCTGGTGTTATATATATATAGTCATATATATATATGGTAATTTAACTGGTTATGTTATAAGTGTTAGCCCCGTCACTGACCAACAAAAGAGGGTATAACCGATGGTTATTTGTGTTTACACTCAGATGTTTATGGTTATTTATGGTTATTTATATACAGTTATTTATACGGTTTTATATGGTTATTTATATTTTGGTAAATTGGAGTTAATTTTAATAAAGGCTGTTGTGGCCATTTACTCCACAAAAGTACGGTGTGGTCCATTATTTAAGGGGGTAACGAAAAGGGGGGTTGTTAGAATAAAGGGGTCACAACAGGGGGTGGTCTTTACTAGGCTACACAAGTCAAGACTATTTGCAGGCCATGCCATTTACATTATAGTGTTTAAACCTACTATACAGCTGATAAGGAAGAACACCGTACAGACAGGGTTAATTATAGTAAACATTACTCTACAGCCCCCTTCTAAACATTAACCTCTTAAAATTGATGTAAACCCGATTCATGAAATTTGAGCTGGGCACATATATCTGGGCACATACGCCTCTGATGATATCCACCATCGGATGAAACATGTCAGGCGGGCTGATGCAAGTACGCGGATCTGTTGTTTCTTATGCCCCGTTGTCTGCACATTGTTGTAAGTAGACCATATGCAATAACATTTTTGAATTTATTTACGGGCTTCACTATTGTGGCTGTTTTTTCTCCCTCCATTCCCCTGGGAGAATTTTTTCCAGCATTGCAGTGTTTTGGCTCTAAGAATCCTGGCACCAACCCCCCACTGAAGATTTCTGGATCTGGGCTTCCGCCATTATCGTTCATTTCATCTCATTACCAAACCTCTGGCATCATATGATAACACCTTTTACTAAATTCATCGTTCTGATAAGCAGATCACATGAGTTGGAAGTTTTCCTACGTTTTTTTCCTTTGATGCACTGAACTTTGGTGGAAGATTCACTGTATAAATATACAAGTAGTTGTTCGCTTGATTGATGGACTTCCGATAATCACTTCATATCACATTGTTTATTATAGCGCCACACTTTGGTTTTTTACATATATCTGCAGTGTTTTTTTATCTCTCTTTAAAGCACTATGTCCGGTAGCTTTCCCTGCCCTGTTCTTCTGTTAGCCTTATAACTCCTGACAAGTTCTCGGAGATGGGAGCCTGAAGTTTGTGTCAGGGAGGGTGCTATACATAGATTAGCACACGCCTAAACTATTCACAGGCATGTATGGTGAGGGGGTGTGTGCTTTTACTCCAATCAGCTCTCTCACAGTGTATAGCAAGAATCCACACCCACAGGTGAATCAAGAAGAGAAAATTCTAACAGGACGTGCACTTTCTAAACAGTGTATAAAGCTGAAGACAGCAGATATACATGTAAAACTTATGTAGGGAGATTTGTTTCATCTCTGTGTATCATCTGAGGCTGTTCACTTCACTGTGTATATGTGAGGGTTTACATCCACTTTAACCACCTCAATAGCGGGCACTTTCACCCCCTTCTTGCCCAGGCCATTTTTCAGCTAGCATTGTCACATTTTGAATGACAATTGCGCGGTGATGCTACACTGTAACCATGTGATTTTTTTTCTAATTGTCTTCACACAAATAGAGCTTTCTTTTGGTGGTATTCAATCACTGCTGGGTTTTAAAAAAAAAAAAAAAAAAAAGAACGATAATTTTGAAAAAAAAAATAGTTTTTCTTAGTTTCTGTCAGTAATTTTTGTAAACAAGTAATTTTTATCATTTACTGATGTGCGCTGATGAGGCTGCACTGATGGGCACTGATGAGGTGGCACTTATGGGCACTGATGAGGAGGCAATGATGAGCACTGATAGGTGGGACTGACAGGCACTGGTGGGCACTGATAGGTGGCACAGATAGGCGGCACTGATGGGCGGCACTAATGGGCATTTATGGGTGGCACTGATAGGCGACACTGATGGGCAGCACTGATGGGCAGCACTAATGGGCATTGATGGGCAGCACTGATGGGCACTGAAAGCCAGCACTGACTGGCATCACTAATGGGCACTGATTGGTGGCACTGGTGGGCACTGATTGCTGGCACTTTATTGTAATCAGGGCACTGAGGATCAGTGCCCTGATTACCTGTCTTGCTGTCCCTGCGAGGAGATGCCGCTGATTGTCTCTCCTCGCTAGGAATGAGCCGAACACCCACCTGTTCGGGTCACACCAGAACCTGTGAACAGACCTAAAGCTCGTGTGAACTTTAGAACCCTATTAAAGTCTATGGGACTCGAACGTTCAAAATCAAAAGTGCTAATTTTAAAGGCTTATATGCAAGTTGTTGTCATAAAAAGTGTTTGGGGACCTGGGTCCTGCCCCAGGGGACATGTATCAATGCAAAAAAAAGTTTTAAAAAACGGCCGTTTTTTCAGGAGCAGTGATTTTAATAATGCTTAAAGCGAAACAATAAAAGTGTAATATTCCTTTAAATTTCGTACTTGGGGGGTGTGTATAGTATGCCTGTAAAGGGGCGCATGTTTCCTGTGTTTAGAACTGTCCCTGCACAAAGTGTCATTTTTGCAGGAAAAAAAAGCTATTTAGAATCACTCGCGGCTAATGAATTTCCGGCTCCCGTAATACAGAGAACAGTCATTCATTGAAAGTCATTGATAAAAAAAAGTCATTGATAAAAAAAAAAAAAAAAGCGTGGGGGTTCCCCCAAATTTAATTTTAAGGGCTTTTAGGTCTGCTATGGATATTAAGGGGAACTCCGCTTCAAATTAAAAAAAAAATGATGTGGGGGTCCCCCTAAATATTCATACCAGACCCTTCAGGTCTGGGATGGATTTTAAGGGGAAGCCCAGCCAAAAAATAATAAAAAAATGGCGTGGGGTCCCCCTCAAAATCCATACCAGACCCTTATCCGAGCACGCAACCTGGCAGGCCGCAGGAAAAGAGGGGGGGACGAGAGCGCCCCCCCCCCCCTCCTGAACCGTACCAGGCCACATGCCCTCAACATTGGGAGGGTGCTTTGGGGGTCTGTGACCCCTCAAAGCACCATGTCCCCATGTTGATGGGGACAAGGGCCTCTTCCCCACAACCCTGGCCATTAGTTGTAGGGGTTATCGGAATCTGGAAGCCCCCTTTAACAAACGGACCCCCAGATCCCGGCCCCCCCTTGTGAAATGGTAAGGGGGTGACAATTCCTTTATTAAAATCTTCTTCTTCTTTCTTCTGGTCTTCTTCCTTTCTTCATCCTTCGGTTTCATCTTCTTCTTCCATCTTCTTCTTCCTCCGATCTGCTTCTTCTTGCTCTGGTCTTCTTGTCCGGCATCTTCTTCCATGGCGTCAGTCTCTTCTTGGGCCGCTCCGCGCAATGGGAGGCTCCCGCTGTGTGAGGCTTCGCTCCGGCGTCTTCTTCCACGGCGTCGGTCTCTGAGGCTTCGCTCCAGTATCCTCTTCCACGGCGTCGGTCTCTTCTTGGGCAGCTCCGTGCAATGGGAGGCTCCCGCTGTGTGAGGCTACCTGACAGCTCTTTTATAACGGAGGGTGGGGCCACCTGGTGACCCCGCCCCCCTCTGACACACAGGGACGTCATGGGGACAGCCACAGGGAAGTCCCCATGACGTCCCCGTGCGTCAGAGAAGGGTGGGGTCACCAGGTGGCCCCGCCCTCCATTATAAAAGAGCTGTCAGACGGAGCGTAGCCTCACACAGCGGGAGCCTCCCATTGCGCGGTGCGGCCCAAGAAGAGAGCGACGCCGTGGAAGAAGATGCCGGACGAGAAGACCAGAGCAAGAAGAAGCGGATCGGAGGAAGAAGAAGATGGAAGAAGATGAAGAAACCGAAGGATGAAGAAAGGAAGAAGACCAGAAGAAAGAAGATGAAAGAAGAATTTAATAAAGGAATTGTCAAAGACCGTCTCCTGTCATTTTTAACATTTTTGTCACTTTTTTGGTGAAATGGTAGGGGTACTTTTGTACCCCCTTACCATTTCACACGGGGGGAGGCCGGGATCTGGGGGTCCCCTTGTTAAAGGGGGCTTCCAGATTCAGATAAGCCCCCCCGCCCGCAGACCCCCACAACCAATGGCCAGGGTTGTGGGGACGAGGCCCTTGTCTCCATCAACATGGGGACATGGTGCTTTGAGGGGTCACAGACCCCCAAAGCACCCTCCCAATGTTGAGGGCATGTGGCCTGGTACGGTTCAGGAGGGAGGGGAGGGTGCTCTCGTCCCCCCCTCTTTTCCTGCGGCCTGCCAGGTTGCGTGCTCTGATAAGGGTCTGGTATGGATTTTGAGGGGACCCCACGCCATTTTTTTTTTTTTGGTGCGGGGTTCCCCTTAAAATCCATCCCAGACCTGAATGGTCTGGTATGGATATTTAGGGGGAACCCCACATCATTTTTTTTTTTTTATTAATATCCATAGCAGACCTGAAGGGCCTGGTAATTGAATTTGGGGGAACCCCCACGCTTTTTTTTTTATTTTATTTTTTTTATCAATGACTTTCAATGAATGACTGTTCTCTGTATTACGGGGAGCCGGCAATTCATTGGCCGCGAGTGATTTTAAATAGCTTTTTTTTCCTGCAAAAATGACACTTTGTGCAGGGACAGATCTAAACACGGGAAACATGCGCCCTTTTACATGCATACTATACACACCCCTTAGGTACGAAATTTAAAGGAATATTACACTTTTATTGTTTCACTTTAAAGCGGAGTTCCACTTAAAAATGGAACTCCAGCTTTAACCACTCCTCACCCCCTTACATGCCACATTTGGCATGTAATTTTTTTGGGGGGGGAGTGGGGGCTTCATTAGGAGGGGGACTTCCTGTCCCACTTCCTCCTTCCGCCCAGTAACCGCCTAGGCGACTCCTCCCTCTAGGCGATCTCCTGGGACACGTGACAGGTCCCAGGAGATCGCCTATCCACTCCGGGAGCGCAGCGCGGCTCGCGCATGCGCCGTGCGTGCCCGGCCGTGAAGAGGAAAGCTGTCACGGCCGGGTGCCCAGAGTGGAAATGGCGGCGCCGACGAAGAGGAGGGGGAGAGGAGCGACACCCCGTTCGGCCGCATCGCTGGACCGTGGAACAGGTAAGTGTCATTTTTTTTAAAGAACAGCCCGCAGCTATGAACAAAGTGATCAGCGCAGGGCTGGCATGAATAAAGTTAACATGCCCATTTTTGTGTATGGCCGTTTAAGGATTTCCTGTGGGGTGGAGCTGGGCAACAGGAAGGGGAGGGACAGTCCTCCCCTGGGTCATTCTGAGAGTAGGAAAGTTCTGAGAGGAAGCATGGAAGAGCTCCTCTCAATGCAGCCTCACCAGTGCCGGCGGCGGCGGCGGCAAACGGCCCTGAATGGATGAGGGCTCAGGTAGAGAGAGCCCTCGGGCAGGAGGAGGGTCGGGGGGGGGGGGGGGACGGCGCAGGGGTCCCGGGCCAGGCAGATCCGACCGCCGGAGCGGTACTCCCCTGAGGGACGCAGGGCCTCTGTTAGGCCGGGGGACAGCATGGTCACCAGAGCCGCCGAACCGCCTGCCAAGCGGTCGGCGAGGGGGGCAGCGGCGAACACCCACAGGGCGGATGGGGGGTACAGTACTGCGGGGGGGCCTGGCCACAGCGGTAATCCGGCTACAGGCTCCAGGCCTCATGCGCAGATCACAGGCCGCATGGCGCAACCGGCGGCGGGGGGGGCGGCGGCGGCCATCTTGTGTGTGGCAAACGCCGGATCGGCGACCGGGGGGCCAGCAAGGGGGAGGGGAGCAGCCACAAGGGGGGACCCGGTATACAGCGCAATGGTACAGCCTCGGACCGGGCGGCCGCCACGGCCAGCAGTCCGCGGGCAGTGGGCATGAGGAGGAGCACCAGGAGCCAGGGGGGGGCACAGCATGCTGGATTGGGGTTGACGGGGGATCGGGCAGAGGAGCAAGGGGGCGTTCCGCCCAGGGAAATCAGAAGGATGGCGCAGCAGGGTGGCGTTCCGCCTAGCCTGCAGTCGGCAGCCGGGGGGGGGGGCCAGTTCTAGTCGGCACGGCAGCAACCTGACGGGCATGCGGGGTGAAGGCGGTCCGCCTACGCGAGCACGGTCCAGGGGGAGGAGCAACGCAAGCAACAGCCGGGGAGCATGGTCGGCAGGGGCTGGGGGCGTACGGCCCAGGCCTGAAAAGCCACTTCAGGGGCACAGAGGCGCGCCGCCTAACCCCGCAGAAGTGGGACCTGCACCTGGAACACGTGCGCAGAGCCCCAGAAAATGCGCCAGGAAGTCGGCAGAAGGGCGGAAGAGGAGCATGAGGGAGCGGAGCTCGTCCGCCTCCGGGGGTGAATCCCCTGGGGGGCAGGCTGCGGAGCTGTCGGAGTCGATGGAAGAGGAGCCGGAGTTGTCGGAAGGCGAATTGTCCAGGTCGGAGGACGAGGTACCGGAGGGACGGTCGGCGGCGGTGGATGTGGCACCTACGGCTGGTGGGAGCGTTTCCAGGCAGCCTGGTAAGTCATCTTCATTTTCGGGTACAGGGGGGGGGAATGTGTTTTCTGTTTGGGAACCACGCGTTGGGGGGGGGGCATTATGGTGCCGGGGCAGCGCAGGGGTCACTTTCCACGGGCAGCGGGGTTCACGAGCCCTCCTCAGCGGGAGACGGTTTCAGGGTTCTCCTGGCAGGGCTCAGGGATCTCGTGGGCAGGTTCGACCTCCCTCCGACGGCTCCACCGGGGCCGGCGCGAGCTTGGGTCCCGCCCGGGGGGGATGTAATCGGGGGGGGGGATCGGGGGGAACAGCGGTAGAAGGGGTAGGGGCGTGCGAGCAGGTAGGGGAAACGGCGGTGGCGAGGGAGCGCGGTGCTGGCGAGTCCGCCCACGGCTCCGGTGACGGGGGAGGGTGAAAAAGGGGGAGACAAACCTAAAAAACAAGACATCGTACGTTTGGCGGACTCCGCACGCTGCGAAGTCTACGTGTGTTTCGAGGGGCCCCTGGGGGCCCACTTAAAGCAGGAGGTGAGGGAAAAAATCTGGAAAGGGGAATATGTGGAGATATTTTCACTGCTTCCCCTGGAGAAGTTCAATTTGGATAGGGTTAAACCCGATGATAGTAAGAAGGAGGATGAAGAGAAGAGGAGATACAGGTTGATTCCTAGGACCTTCCAGAATTGGCTTCAGGCGTTTGCAATCCTGGCAAGCGTGATAGGGGAGAAGGAGCCTGAGCACTGCTCGGCCCTGTTCTGTTACCTGGATGCCATTGGGGAAGCTCATCGGACATATGGGGGGTTGTCATGGCTGCGCTATGACGAACAATTTCGCCAGAGAAGGGCAGTCAGGCCGGCCCTTCGCTGGGACCACAAGGACATCAGTTTGTGGATGCGCTTGATGTCATCGGCGAAGCCGGCGGGGCAGTTTTTTCAGGGGGGGGGGGCGGTGGATCTGGGGCTTCAGGTCAATCGGCCGCAAAAAAGAAGGGAGTCTGCTGGCAGTATAACGAGGGCACCTGCAAATTTGGCACAGGATGTAAGTATAAGCACGAGTGCTCCGGATGTGGGGGATCACACCCCAGCTCGCGGTGCTTTAAACAGGGGAAGGGTAAGGCCAGCGAGTCTAGCAACAAAGGGGAAGACACCGGTGAGAGTGGAAAGAATGCTGCCTTTTCTAGGTAGGTATCCGGATAAGGCGGTAGCACAATTGTTAACAGCGGGGTTTGGGGAGGGCTTTGTGATTCCTGCGGTATTGGGCTCGGTGCCACCTGGAGCGGATAATTTGAGGTCGGCTCTCAATCACCGAGCAGTAGTAACGGAGAAATTGTAAAAAGAAGTAGCCCTGGGCAGAATGGCGGGTCCCTTCCCTGACATGCCCATTCCCGAGCTAGTGGTTTCTCCTTTGGGAGTGGTCCCCAAGAAGGAACCAAATAAGTTCAGGCTCATTCACCACCTGTCTTACCCGAAAGGGGGGTCAGTGAATGATGCCATTGATCCCCAGGTTTGCGCGGTTCACTACACATCATTTGATGCTGCGGTGGTTTGGGTACGCAAGTGTGGTAGGGGGGCACTGATGGCAAAGACAGACATCGAGGCGGCTTTTCGTTTGTTACCTGTTCATCCTGATAGTTTTTACCTATTGGGCTGCAGGTGGCAGGAAGAGTACTATGTGGATAAGTGTTTACCTATGGGTTGCTCGGTGTCCTGCGCATTCTTCGAATGTTTTAGCTCATTTGTGGAATGGGTGGTGAGGGACGTGTCTGGTTTGAACTCAGTGATCCACTATCTGGACGATTTTTTGTGTGTCGGCCCTCCCGCATCCAATGTTTGTGCGGTATTGCTGTCAACAATAGAAAGGGTGGCTAAGGACTTCGGCATTCCCCTTGCACCTGACAAGACGGAAGGGCCCAAAACTGAGATTAGCTTTTTGGGGATCGTGCTTGACTCGGTAGCCATGGAATGCAGGCTGCCAGAATCAAAGTTAGTAGCATTGAAGGCGGAAGTGCGGGAATTGGTGGGGCGGCGGAAAGTTCAGCTTAGAGCTCTACAATCAGTGTTGGGGAAGCTGAACTTTGCGTGCAGAATCATCCCGATGGGTCGCATTTTCAGCAGGAGGTTGGCAGCCAGCACCGGGGGGGTTGAGTCGCCCAGGCACTACGTGACACTTTCGAAGGAACATAAGAGTGATCTGCGGATGTGGCACGTATTCCTGGACAACTTCAATGGCAGAGCGCTGTGGATGACGGGGCCGGTCAGTAACTTCGACCTTGAGTTGTTCACGGACGCCGCGGGGTCTGCAGGTTATGGGGCATTTTTCAAGGGGCGTTGGAGCGCGGGCCCTTGGCCAGAGAGCTGGAAACAAGCAGGATTGATCAGGAACATGTTACTGCTCGAGTTGTTCCCAGTGGTACTGGCGGTCGAGCTGTGGGGTGAATTTTTCCGGGATCGGAAAGTTCGCTTCCACATTGATAACCTGGGGGTGGTGCACGTCATCAACAAGGTGTCAGCGGCATCACCGCCGGTGATACGTTTGCTGAGACATTTGGTGCTGCGGTGCATGCAGTTGAACCTTTTCATTCATGCAGTGCACCTGCCGGGAGTGGACAACGTGGTCGCTGACGCTCTCTCTCGGTTTCAGTGGGAAAAGTTTCGAGAGTTGGAACCGGAGGCGGAGCGTCAGGGAGCACCGTGTCCGTCAGAGATGTGGAAGATTGCCCTGGAAGACTGACGGGATGGATCCAGCGGTCAGTGAGCGAGGTGACATGGAGAGCATACAGGAGAGTATGGGATGAATGGGCTGCTTTCCAGGGTCAGGCAGCAGGGGGAAAGGGTGAACTGAGGCTGCTGTTCGTTTATTTTATCGCCAGGCACATGGAGAATGGTATTTCCGTGTCGAGGCTGGGGAAAGTTATGGCGGCTATGGCTTTCTGGTGCAAGCTTGGTGGAGGGTGCGATTGGACAAAGGAGTTCTGGGCACGGCAGGCAGTGAAGGGTTATAAGAAAGGGAAGTCACAACGGGATGAGCGACGGCCGGTAACGTTCGAACTATTGGGCAGAGTGGTGGACACTCTGCGAGTGGTTTGCTCGTCTGGTTACGAGGCGGGGCTTTTCCGCACGGCCTTCGTGCTGGCCTTCTTTGGGGCTTTCCGGATAGGGGAGCTGGTTAGTTCCTCAAAGAACAGAAAGGATGGATTGGCAGTGGGGGATGTGCGGTGCTTGGGGGACAGGTTGGTGATGCACCTTAGGAAATCAAAGACGGATCAGCAGGGCCGAGGCAAGGATGTGGTGGTTTTCGCCATTCCGGACGCCAAACTCTGCCCCGTCTTGGTCACGAGGGTGTTTTTGCAAAGTAGGCCAGAGGGGGACGGCCCTCTCTTGGTACACAACAATGGAGAGGCGCTGTCGCGCTTTCAATTTATAGGAGTCTTCAAGAAATGCTTGCGGGAGCTGAATATGGGGGATCTAAGATTTTCCTCACATTCATTTAGGATTGGGGCGGCAACGGAAGCGGTAAGGTGGGGTTTGACGGAGGAGGCTGTGAAGCAGATCGGGAGGTGGGAATCCAGGCGCTTCAGGTCATACGTCAGGACGGATTTAGTGGAATAAAGGGGGTTTTTGTATATAGACGGTGTGTAGTGCCGACATGGTTTCGTGTGGTACATTACTGTGAGTTTTACAGGTTTTTTGTTGTTTTTCTTCCAGATTCAACACCAAGTCTCGTATGGATTATGGGACATTCATACGTTTGCTGGGGAGCCAGAAGGGGTGATGACAGACCGGACGGTAGACAGCTGGGTTTTTCAAGGAGGGAAGCGTACATAAAGTGGTTGGGTTTCCCGGGTATGCTCTGGAGCCGCCTTATCCCGGAAGCGCTCAAGTTTGCGAGATGGGATAGGCCTCCTGAAGTTTTAGTTATTCACGTTGGGGGCAACGACTTGGGGCTTAGGACCAAACTAGACGTCACGAGGGATATAAAATATGATTTTTGCCGACTTCAGGCGGCTTTTCCCAACACAGTCCTGGTTTGGTCAGACATGATCGCCAGGACTTCATGGCGTTTTGCCAGGTCAGTGGACCTAATTAACAAAGCTCGGAAGAAGGTTAATCAAGAGGTCAGTAGATTTTTTATTAAACACGGGGGGTTGGCCATCAGGCACAGGGAGTTGGAGGTAGACACTTGGCGTTATCTGAGGGCTGATGGTGTTCATCTGAACCCAGTTGGCACAGATATGTGGGCCATCGGTATTCAGGATGGTATTGAGCGAGCACTTAGGGTGTGGAGGTGCGCTCAAGGTTAAGGTTTTAACCTTGTTTGCGGTGGCGGATGTTGGCTGACGTAGGCATAGAGAAGAAACCCCCTCCCCACAGAAAACTTGATGCGGGACCCATTGGAGATATGGGCCCGTTTGGTATATTCCTTATAAGTTGAGATGACCGCAGTGCACGAGTTGTTGTTTATGGTAATTGGGGGGGGGGGGGGGGGTAATGCCCTGCTATAGGCCTACGTCACGTGTTCTTGAGTTTGTTTATTGGATTGTTTATTTGTTTATAAAAGTTATTTATAAAGTTATTTATATATATTTTATTATTTAATAAAGGGCCTGCTACGGCCATTTTACACTCCAGCACGGTGTGGTCTCCATTAATGGGTAAGGTAAAGGGGTGGGAGTGTATAGCTGGGCAGCCCAGAAATGTAGCTATGTGGTACTTGGTCAAGCACAGACACTAGGAGACATGTTCTTATCTAACAGAGGGGATGGTATAAACTTAATATAGTGGCTTAACAACCACTTTAAAAATTGTGGCATGCAGTTTTTAACCACTTGACCTCAGAAGGTTTTACCAGGGCATTTCTTTCTAATCAGCACTGCGCTTCTTTAAATGGCAATTGTTCGGTCATTGCAAAATTATTCCACAACGCATACAGTGTAAACCACATTCACTAATAAACCAAAAATACATTAAGTAATAAGTTGAGAAATGAGTCCAACTGCAAACGTGATGGATGTGCTATATGACACATATCTTCTCTTTTCCTTCTAGATCTCCATCTTGCTGCCTCTATACACAACTCAAATCTCCACCAAGCTCAATGAAAAGAGAGAGCTCTCATAGTGTAGTATTATACCGCTGCTGCCATTTACCATTGAGCAGAACAGAAGTGATGTTATAATGTCGCACCCGGTCTCCGAAGGTCATAGAGATGGCCGGGGACCATCTGGTCTTCAGTCTGCTCTATGGTAAATGGCTGCAGCGATATAATGCTATATGAGAGCTCTCTCTTTTCATTGAGCTTGGTGGAAATGTGAGTTGCGTATAGAAGCAGCGAGTTCTCTGGAAATCAGGAGAACTTCTCAGGAGGAAGGGCTGAGTGACAGAAGGAGAGGGTGTTGGATGGGAGTGGATAGAGCTCAGTGAAGGAGGAGAGCGACATTGCAGTGCAGTCAGTAGCAGATCACTCACCTCAGATCACTGCAGGACTTTCACTCATTGCATGCAGCTCTTGTTCAGGCTTCTCCCCACATGGGCGCTGCTTCATCCCGAACGCATTAACACAGGAAGGCTGCGGGACGTATTTGAATGGAAGGACCATGCGCTTTGTGTACCCATTGGCCGAGGAAGCAGCTGCACCGCCCCCTGCTGCCTCCTCAGCCAATGGGTAGCTGAAGCTCATCGTAAATGCCTCCCTTCTTCCCTCCTGACATCATATGGACCTCCCAAGTACGGAACTGTTGTTCTATGCAGGCAGGCTGTTAACAAATGTATTTTGATTAGGGGCGGTTCCGTGCACTGTGTGTGTGTCAGAGGCAGAGGGGAGAGATGCGGCTGCCATGCAAGTGTAGCTTGCGGCGTACGGGAACCATGGCAACCCACACACGCCACTGCCAGTCCGGGATTCAGCCCTGATCCGTGGGATTCCGGGAGTGGAACTAATTTGTATGGAAGAGCAGTAGAACACTGCCAATTTGCACCCCCCCCCCCCCCTCAGCCTGCGCCCCTGGCGGGCGCCGGTCTCACCAACCTGTTGGTACGCCCCTGGCGGGCGCCGGTCTCACCAACCTGTTGGTACGCCCCTGGCCACGAGTAGTTATATAATTTTTTTCACAATTGCGCTGTCATGCAACACTATATGCAAATTGAATTTATATAATTTTTTTTCACACAAATAGAGCTTTCTTTTGGTGGTATTTGATTACCACAGTTTGTTTTTTGCTTTTTACCTTTTATAATATAAATGAAAAAAATATTTTCTTCTTTCTGTTATAAAAAATATCCAATAAAATCTAATTTCTTTATAAATTTAGGCCAAAAATGTATGACCAAGTACAACATAGCTACATTTCTGTGCTGCCCAGCTATACACTCCCACCCTTACCTTTCCCAGTAATGGAGACCACACCGTGCTGGAGTGTAAAATAGGCCCCTTTATTAAATAACAAAAATATATAAATAACTTTATAAATAACTTTTATAAACCAATAAACAACAAATAAACAACATCATCAAGAAAACGTGACGTAGGCCTATAGGAGGACATTACCCCCCCCCCCCCCCCACCCAAATTACCATAATCAACAACTCGTGCACTGCGGTCATCTCAACTGTAACTAGGCCTCAAGCTGACATGCTAGCTCAGAGACAAAACTATTCCCGCAGTGCAGTCATCCACCATATTCCTGACCAAGTACAACATAGCTACATTTCTGTGCTGCCCAGATACCTGTGAAGAAAAACAAGGGGAGGGAGGGCGGGAACTTTTCTCCTTGCAGACTGACTCTGGGGAGGATTGTTCCTCCCCTTCCTGTTGCCCAGCTCCACCCCTTACCTTTCCCAGTAATGGAGACCATACCGTGCTGGAGTGTAAAATAGGCCGTAGCAGCCCCTTTATTAAAAAACAAAAATATATAAATAACTTTATAAATAACTTTTATAAACCAATAAACAACAAATAAACAACATCATCAAGAAAACGTGACGTAGGCCTATAGGAGGACATTACCCAACCCCCCCCCACCCAAAATACCGTAATCAACAACTCGTGCACTGCGGTCATCTCAACTGTAACTAGGCCTCAAGCTGACATGCTAGCTCAGAGACAAAACTATTCCCGCAGTGCAGTCATCCACCATATTCCCTACATCACTTATAAGGAATATAACAAACGGGCCCATATCTCCAATGGGTCCCGCATCAAGTTTTCTGTGGGGAGGGGGTTTCTTCTCTATGCCTACGTCAGCCAACATCCGCCACCGCAAAGAAGGTTAACACCTTAACCTTGAGCGCACCTCCACACCCTAAGTGCTCGCTCAATCCCGTCTTGAATACCGATGGCCCACATATCTGTGCCCACTGGGTTCAGGTGAACTCCGTCAGCCTTCAGATAATGCCAGGTGTCAATCTCTAATTCCTTGTGCCTGATGGCCAATCCCCCATGTTTGATAAAGAACCTGCTGACCTCCTGGTTGATCTTTTTTCTAGCCTTATTGATTAACTCCACAGACCTGGCTAAACGCCACGAAGTCCTGGCTACTATTTCTGACCATACCAAGACGGTATTTGGGAAGGCCGCCTGAAGTCGGCAGAAATCGTACTTGATGTCCCTCGTAAGGTCAAGTTTGGTCCTGAGCCCTAAATCATTGCCCCCAACATGAATGACTAAGACTTCGGGAGGCCTGTCCCATCGCGCAAACTTATGCGCTACCGGGACCAGACGGCTCCAGAGCATGCCCGGGAAACCCAACCACTTTATGTAGGCCTCCCTCCTAGAGAACCCCAGCTGTCTACCGTCTGGTCTGTCATCACCCCTTCTGGCCCCCCAGCAGACATAGGAATGCCCTATAATCCAGACGCGTGGTGAATCTGAAAGATAAACAACAAGAAAATTCCGGTAAACCTCACTTTAATGTACCACACGAAACCATGCCGGCACATCACACAACCCTCCACCTCAACCAAAACCCTCAATCCACTAAGTCCACCCTGACATATGACCGAAAACGCCTAGATTCCCACCTCCCGATCTGTTTTACTGCCTCCTCCGTTAAGCCCCACCTGACCGCTTCCGTCGCCGCCCCAATCCTAAATGAATGCGAGGAGAATCTCAAATCCCCCATATTCATTTCACGTAAACATTTTCGGAAAACTCCTATGAACTGAAAGCGCGACAGCGCCTCGCCATTTTGATGTACCAACAGGGGGCCCTCCACAGCTGGCCTACCCTGCAAAAACACACTCGTAACCAAGACGGGGCAGAGTTTGGCGTCTGGAATGGCGAAAACCACCACATCCTTGCCTCGGCCCTGCTGGTCCGTCTTTGACCTACGCAGATGCAAAACCAACCTGTCCTCAAAGCACCGCACGTCCCCCACAGCCAATACATCCCCTTTTTTCTTCGAGGAACTTACCAGCTCCCCTATCCGAAAAGCCCCGAAGAAAGCCAAAACAAAGGCCGTGCGGAAAAGCCCCACCTCGTAACCGGACGAGCAAACCCCGCGCAGAGTGTCCACCACTCTGCCCAACAGTTCAAACGTAACCGGCCGTCGCTCGTCCCGCAGCAACTTCCCTTTCTTGTAACCCTTCACTGCTTGACGTGCCCAGAACTCCTTTGTCCAGTCGCACCCCCCACCGAGCTTACACCAAAATGCCATGGCCGCCATAACTTTTCCCAGCCTTGACACGGAAATACCGTTCTCCATGTGCCTGGCGACAAAATAAATAAACAGCAGCCTAGGTTCTCCCTCTCCCCCTGAGGCCTGACCCTGGAAAGCAACCCATTCGTCCCATACTTTCCTGTATGCTCTCCATGTCCCTTTGCTCACCGACCGCTGGATCCATCCCGCTATTCGTCCAGGGCAATCTTCCACATCTCCGACAGACACGGAACCCCCTGATGCTCTGCCTCCGGCGCCAGCTCTTGAAACTTCTCCCACTGAAACCGAGAGAGAGCATCAGCGATCACGTTGTCCAATCCTGGCAAGTGCACTGCAAGAATGAAGATGTTCAGCTGCATGCATCGAAGCACCAGTTGTCTCAACAAGCGTATCACCGGCGGCGATGCCGCTGACACCTTGTTGATAACCTGTACTACCCCCAAGTTATCAATGTGGAAGCGAACTTTCCGATCCCGGAAGAATTCACCCCACAGCTCGACCGCCAGCACCACCGGAAACAATTCAAGTAACAACATGTTCTTGAGCAACCCCTCTCGTTTCCAGCTTTCCGGCCAAGGGCCCGCACTCCAGAGCCCCTTGAAAAAGGCCCCATAACCATCCGACCCTGCGGCGTCCGTGAACAACTCTAGGTCAAAGTTGCTCACCGGCCCCGTCATCCACAGCGCTCTACCATTGAAGTTGTCCAGGAATACGTGCCACATTCTCAGGTCGTTCTTATGGTCCCGCGAGAGTGTCACGTAATGCCTGGGCGACTCGACCCCCCCAGTACTTGCTGCCAACCTCCTGCTGAAAATATGTCGGGATGATTCTGCACGCAAAGTTGAGCTTCCCCAACACTGATTGTAGGGCTCTAAGCTGAACTTTGCGCTGCCCCACCAAGGCCCGCACTTCTGCTTTCAATGCTACTAATTTTACCTCTGGCAACCTGCATTCCATGGCTACTGAATCAAGGACGATCCCCAAAAAACTAATCTCTGTCCTGGGCCCTTCCGTCTTGTCGGGTGCAAGAGGAATGCCGAAATCAACTGCTATCCTTTCTAGCGTCGTCAGTAACACCGCGCAAACATTGGATGCGGGCGGACCGACACACAGAAAGTCGTCTAGGTAGTGGATCACTGAGTTCAAACCAGACACGTCCCTCACCACCCACTCCACAAAAGAGCTGAAACATTCGAAGAATGCACACGAGATAGAGCAACCCATAGGTAAACACTTATCCACGTAGTATTCCTCCTGCCACCTGCAACCCAATAAGTAAAAGCTATCGGGGTGAACAGGTAGCAAACGAAACGCCGCCTCGATGTCTGTCTTTGCCATCAGAGCCCCTCTACCATACTTATGTACCCAAACGACCGCGGCATCAAAGGACGTGTAATGGACCGCGCAAGCCTGGGGATCAATGGCATCGTTCACCGACCCCCCTTTTGGATAAGACAGGTGGTGAATAAGCCTAAATTTATTTGGTTCCTTCTTGGGAACCACTCCCAAAGGAGAAACCACTAGTTCGGGGATGGGTATATCGGGGAAGGGGCCCGCCATCCTGCCCAGAGCTACCTCTTTGTGTAATTTCTCTGATACTATCGCTTGGTGCTTCAGAGCCGACCTCAAGTTGTCCGCTCCAGGCGGCACCGAGCCCAATACCGCAGGAATTACAAAACCCTCCCCAAAACCCGCTGCCAACAATTGGGCCACCGCCTTGTCCGGGTACCTATCTAGAAAAGGCCGCATTCTTCCCACTCTCACCGGCTTCTTCCCCTTTGTTAACAGACTCGCTGGCCTTGCCTTTTCCTTGTTTAAAACACTGTGATCCACGGTGTGATCCCCCGCACTCCGAGCACTCGTGCTTATACTTACATCCGGTTCCGAATTTGCAGCTGCCCTCATTGTATTGCCAGCAGACTCCCTTCTTTTTTGCGGCCGATTGACCTGAAGCCCCTGATCCACCCCCCCCCCCCCTGAAAAAACTGACCCGTCGGTTTCGCCGATGACATCAAGCGCATCCAAAGACTGATGTCCTTGTGGTCCCAGCGAAGAGCCGGCCTCACCGCCCTCCTCTGGCGAACTTGCTCGTCATAGCGCAGCCATGACAGTCCCCCATAAGTCCGATGGGCCTCCCCAATGGCATCCAGGTAACAGAAAAGGGCCGAGCAGTGCTCCGGCTCCTTCTCGCCTATCACGCTTGCCAGAATTGCAAACGCCTGTAGCCAATTTTGGAAAGTCCTCGGAATCAACCTGTATCTCCTCTTCTCTATATCCTCCTTCTTGCTATCCTCAGGTTTCACTCTATCTAAATTGAACTTTTCCAGGGGAAGCAGCGAAAATATCTCCACGTACTCCCCCTTCCAGATTTTTTCCCTGACCTCTTGTTTTAAATGGGCCCCCAGGGGCCCCTCAAAACACACGTAGACCTCGCAGCGTGCGGAGTCCGCCAACCGTACGATGTCTTGTTTTTTGGTTTTGTCCCCCCCTTTTTCACCCTCCCCTGTTGCCGGCGCCGTGGGCGGACACGCCACCACCGCGCTCCCCGTCCCTGCATCGCTCCCCCCCGGGGCCAACGCGGGCGGAATCGCCACCGCCGTTTCCCCCGCCTGCTCAATCGTCCCCACCCCGCCTGACACTGCCACCACCTGTCCCCCTCCAATACCTTCCCCCCCGCGCGGAACCCAAGCTCGCACCGGCCCCGTCGGAGCCGTTGGAGTAAGGTCAAACCTGCCCACTAGATCCCTGAGCCCCGCCAGGAGCACCCTGAGGCCGTCTCCCGACAAGGAGGGTTCGGGACCCCGTTGCCCGAGAAAGATGACCCTTGTGAGGCCCCGGCACCGGAACCCCCCCCCCCCTTCCCGTGGTTCCCAACCTGAAATTACATCCCTCCCACCGAGACCCGTAAATGAAAAGGACTTACCAGGCTGCCTGGAAACGCTCCCACCAGCCGCTGCTCCAGGATCTACCGCCGCAGCTCGTCCCTCCGCGATCTCGTCCTCAGACCTGGAAAGTTCGCCCTCCGACAGCTCCGGCTCCTCCTCCGTCAACTCCATAGCCTGCCCCCCAGGGGATTCGCCCCCGGAGGCAGACGAGCTCCGTTCTCTCATGCTCCTCTTCTGCCCTTCTGCAGACTTACTGGCACATTTCCTTGGGCTCTGGGCACTTGTTCCCGCTGCTGGTTCCACCGCCATGGGGTTAGGCCGCACGCCTCTGTGCCCCTGTTGCGTTTTTCCAGGCCTGGGCGGTACGCCCCTAGCCCTTGCCAACTGTGATCCCCGACTGCTGCTTGCGTCGCTCCTCCCCCTCGAGTGCACCCACGTAGGCGGACCGCCTGCACCCCGCGTGTTCACTTGGTAGCTGCCGGGCCGACTTGCACTGGCCCCCCCAGCCGCTGACCGCAGGCTAGGCCGAACGCCCCCCGCCTGGGCCTTCCGTCTCCCCTCAATGGGCGGATCGCCCCCTTGGTGGTCCTCATCCTGCTCCTCCGCCGGTTCCAGTCCCGCCTGCGGTGTCCCCCCCAGCTCCTGGTGTTCCTTCTCCCCCCCCCCCTGGCGGACCGCCAGAAAGGGCGGCCGCCCTGTCTCTGCTTGTCCTGAGGGCCTGCTGTCCGCTTGCTGCCACGCCGCTCCCCCCATCCCCCCTCCTGGTACCAGGGGAGCTCCTCCGCTGTTTGCCTGCACCAAGATGGCCGCCCGCCCCCCCCCACCGCCGCCATGAGGCCTGAGGCCTGTGCATGCGGCCGGATGGCAGAGGATGCCTGCTTCTTTCCACTGGGCCCCACCGCGGTCTTCACTCAGATGGCTTCCCCCCGGTTGCTGCGGCCCCCCTTGCCGACCGCTTAGCTGGCGGTTCGGCGCCTGCACCGGCCACACTGTCCCCCGGCCTGTCCGTGGCCCTGCGCCCCTCGGGCGAATACCGTTCCGGCGGGCGGATCTGCCACGCCCGGCTTCCGTGCGCCGCCCCCCCCCTCCGATCTCACCCCCTAGTGCTCTCTCCATCTGGGCCCGCATCCATTCAGCCCCGTTAGCTGCCGCCGCCGCCCGGATGTTTGAGAGGAGCTCCTCCATGCTTCCTCCTGGTAACTTTTCTCCTTGCAGACTGACTCTGGGGAGGATTGTTCCTCCCCTTCCTGTTGCCCAGCTCCACCCCTTCCTAATCCTTAAACGGCCATACTCATCACTGGCATGTTTGATTTTATTCATGCCAGCCCTGCGCTGATCCCTTCGTTCATAGCTGCGGGCTGTTATACGAGTGCTTTGGATTACAAGCATTCTTCTGGAACGAATTATGCTTGTAATACAAGGTATTACTGTATTAGTAATGGCGATGATCAGTGACTTATAGTGGGACTGTGATAGTGTAGTGGGCAATCTGGCACTAACAGACCCTCGCTGGGAGGTACACTGACATCAATAGTGACACTAATACAGTGATCAGTGATAATAACATACCTCCCAACTTTCTGAGATGGGAATGAGGGAAACCTACAATATTATCAAACGTATTTAGGCATAGGACACACCAACTGCGACGTCCCCCTGCCACGAGAACTGTACAAAAAAATTATTGGTCAACACAACTGCTTTTTTACCACTACTATTCCTTTATATTGGCTTTTGAAATTTACAAAAGTAGCAGTTTAGAAATTGGATGAAAGGTTTAGTACTGGGAAAGACTTTTGGATAGATAAGTAATGCATTTTATTTACAACAGACCAAAATAAGAGACACATGAGAAGGAAAAAACAACAGAGGGACCATGTTCTGTAGGGGGGACAGTCCCTCGAAATCAGAGACAGTCTGTAATACTGTATACTGACCAGTGGCGGCCCGTGCCATTAGGCGCGCAGCGGCACCACCCCCCTATCACTGCATCTGGCCCCCTAATCTACATGCGGAGCGCCGGACGCATGGATTTCAATGTTTTTGCTTTTTTTTAAAGCACGTGATTAGAGCCTGAGGCTCTAATTGGCTTCAAAAAAGGGTGGGCTCGGGGTGCAGATTGGTGCGATGGATGGAGGGAAGGGTGCCTTTTCCCGTGTTCTCTGATCTGTAGGTCATCTGTCTTTCGCTGCCTGTCTACTTCTGTAATCAGGAAGGCTGGCAACTCAGATGCTCTTGAATAAAAGTACTTTATTCGTTACATGGGTACACGGGTACAGGCTATACGTTGACGCGTTTCGGCTAAGAAGCCTTCATCAAAGCATACATGTTTGATTTAAAAAATGATATTTATAACAAAGTAAGCCCTCCAAATGGGGCGGATTAACATAGGGGCTATTGGAGCTGCAGCTCCAGGCCCCTTTCTCAAGATAGGCCCATTTGCTGAAAAAAAAAAATAGGGGCATAAAAATAATTTTGCCCAAAAAAAAAAAAATTTAAAAAAAAAGTAAAAACAAAAAAAAAGAGATTGACTTCGAGGGTTGTAGCTCAGCGACCAGGAGTCATAGAGACCCCCATTTGGGGGGTAGGTAGCTAAAGGCCCTACTACTCCAGCACTGGTTAAAATATGGGGCTGCTATCATCTATGGTTCCGGAGAAGATGGGGCTGCTATCTTGGTTCCATCTGTCAGAAGCCTGTCAGAAGCTACATACAGAGCAGCCAGTTTAAATACGAGCTGGAACACTCTGCAGCAGACTGAGAGGATGAGATCACAGGGCTTATAATAATTATTTGTATATTACTTATGATAATTAACCCCTTGCCACCCAGGCCAATTCTGACACTTCTCTCCTACATGTAAAAATCATCATTTTTTTTTTTTGCTAGAAAATTACTCAGAACCCTCAAGCATTATATATATTGTTTTAGCAGACACCCTATGGAATAAAATGGTGGCCTTTGCAACTTTTTATGTTACACGATATTTGCGCAGCAATTTTTCAAATATTTTTTTGGAAAGAAACTGCTTCATTCGTTAAAAAAAACACTAAAGTTAGCACGATTTTTTTTGTGTACCAAGCGATGCTTTAAATTTTTTTGCAGGTTACTTGTTTAGAGTTACAGAGAAGGTCTAGTGCTAGAATTATTGCTCTCGCTCTAACGATCGCGGCGATACCTCACATGTGTGTATCTGGCTCTGATACTAACCAGTGCCTACCCAGCCACTGACTAGTATCTCTCCCCAGCCTGTCCCCCCACACCCTCTCACCTGCTGACCTGTGAATGGGGGAATCACTCCCGCAGTGTTATTGTGTTCTGCCAGTGAATACAATGATTAGTGTTGCTAACTATAGCTGGCAGCACTGATTGTTTTGGGGAAAACCTGACAGGCTGGTTGTACTCAAGTCGGTTAATAGGTTGACTTGTGTAAAACCAGCTAGCCCATACATACATCGACTATGGCTGGTCTCTGCTTAATTGGTGTAATTTCAATCCATGTATGGCCCGCTTAACCACTACGCAGTCCCTAAACATCCTTCCACAAACCTTTACATTTTTCCTTCCCAGATTACTTCATCCTCCTCTCCTGTACATACTGCTCACTGTCATACCCTCCACACTTCTCTCCTATACATAGCGCCCGCTGTCATATCCTACACACTCCTCTCCTATATAGTGCCCGCTGTCATACACTTCTCTCCTATACATAGTGCCCACTGTCATACTTTCCACACTTCTCTCCTGTACATACTGCTCACTGTCATACCCTCCACACTTCTCTCCTATACATAGCGCCCGCTGTCATATCCTACACACTCCTCTCCTGTACATAGTGCCTGCTGTCATACACATCTCTCCTGTACATAGTGCCCACTGTCGTACCCTCCACACTCCTCTCCTGTACATACTGTTCACTGTCATGCCCTCCACACTCCTCTCCTATACATAGTGCCCACTGTCATACCCTCCACACCCTCTCCTGTACATACTGCTCACTGTCATACCCTCCACACTCCTCTCCTATACATAGTGCCCACTGTCATACCCCAACACTTCTCTCCTATACATAGTGCCCACTGTCATACCTCCACACTCCTCTCCTGTACATACTACTCACTGTCATACCCTCCATACTCCTCTCCTGTACATAGTGCCTACTGTCATACCCTCCACACTTCTCTCCTATACATAGTGCCCACTGTCATACCCTCCACACTCCTCTCCTGTACATACTACTCACTGTCATACCCTCCATACTCCTCTCCTATACATAGTGCCCACTGTCATACCCTCCACACTCCTCTCCTGTATATATTGCTCACTGTCATACCCTCCACACTCTTCTCTTATACATAGTGCCCACTGTCATACCCTTCACACTCCTCTCCTGTACATAGTGCTATCTGCCATACCCTCCGCACTCCTCTCCTGTACATAGTGCCCACTGTCATACCCTCCACACTCCTCTCCTGTACATACTACCCTCTGTCATACCCCCCACCCCCCCACACACTCCTCTCCTGTACATACTGTCATACCCTTCACACTCCTCTCCTGTACATACTGCCCACTGTCATACCCTTCCACACTCCTCTCCTGTACATACTGCCCACTGTCATACCCCCACACTCCTCTCCTGTACATACTGCCCACTGTCATACCCTCCACACTCCTCTGCTGTGCATACTGCCCACTGTCATACCCTTCACACTCCTCTCCTGTACATAGTGCCTTCTGCCATACCCTCCACACTCCTCTCATGTACATAGTGCCCACTGTTAGACCCTCCACATTCCTCTCCCTCACCTGCACATACTTCCCACTTTTATACCATCCATACTCCTCCCCTATGCCTCGTACCCACAAAAACAGTTCTTTAAAATTATACTGAATATCCTCAATGTTACCAGCTCTAGAATGGGAACACTTTTGTTAGTTCAACTAAAGGAAATCTCAGTCCTCATATTTGTTCTGCCCCATTATTAGTACTTATTTAATTTTGTAATTACTATTGTGGTGTACATAGGAACATAGGGGATGTCAGCTACTCTAAATATAGCACTTGTAAAAAAAAAAGTGTCCCTGAAAATATTTTTGAGAGGCTCCTGTGATATTAAAGCGGTAGTAAACTTTTCTAACATTACTACTTTTTAGAGGCCCTGAGGTAGGTTATGCCATAATGTACAAGTATGCACAGCATATTAGCACATTAGGGTACACTTAAATTGTCAGACTGAGCCCTCCAGTGCTGTGCTGTGATCAATCCGGCGGGGCCCGGGCGCTTCCATCTTCACCCGGTCTTCCTTCCGGGTTCTGTGCCTTCGGTCACTTGCCTTGGCCGGGCTGCGTTGATGTCATTCCCACGCATGCTCATGTGCATCCTCTTTCTCTCATCCCCCCTTTCTCTCTCAACCTCCCTCCCTTACCCCTCACCCCTCTTTCATCCCCTCTCTCTCTCTCTCATCCTCCCTCTCTCTCTTTAATTTAATTTGTTATAACAAAAAAACATTTTATTTTTATTTATTTATTTATTGTTTATAAAAGGCCCCACCAAAATCCTCAGCACCAGGCCCATGATGTTCTTAATCTGGCCCTGTACAGAGTGCAGGGCTCAGAGAGTGCAACGTACGGGTGGTGGTGGTCGGTTGGCAAACTGGAGGGGGGGTATCTGGCTGGCTGGCTGGCTGGGATGGGGCAGCTGGACGCCCCCCTCCCAAGAAATTTGAGCACAGGTCACCACTGACACTATACTAATGACACTGGCTGGAAAGGGGTAACATCTAGAGCCAATCAAGGGGTTAACAGTGTGCCTAACAATGTGTAATGTGCTAGTGTGCTCTGCTTGAGATAGTGTTGGCCAGAAACCACAACCCAGGGCTTGACAAATTTGCTTTGAATCTAGGAGACAGCTAAAAAGCTAGGAGCCAGTTTCTTTAAACCAACAAAGCTTACAGGTAGAACATATGAGATGTTTCCAAAGGTGAACTTATCCTTTAACCTTTACGCTGCCAGAGCTTGTTTTGCTTGTTTTTCGCACACATGTTTAAAAATGATTTTAAGCCTAAAGATTACATAAAACCCCCAAACATTACATGCAGGGGCGTAACTAGAAATCACAGGGCCCCATAGCAAAATGTTGTATGGGGCCCCCCTGTAAACAGTCCCCCCACACAAAAAAAAAATGAACTGTGCAAAACAGATGACAGTCTGTCTCCCACTCCCTTCCTACCTCTTGTCTAGACTTCAGAGCCTCCTCAGGTGCCGAAAACGATGTCTTTTCACAGGCGCGCTCGAGCGTTCTGCCCCGCCCACTCTGCTCTGTGCTCCTGCCTCCTGCTGTATGCAGCTGCATGTGTCGGGACACGGCCGGACTCGAGGGGCCCGGGAGGCTTAACAGTAAACTCACATTCCTCATCCTCACCTGGACAATTTTTTTGTCGGTGGGCGGAGTCTTATCAAAATTAGGGGGTGGGCATTTGTTTGTAGGTGTGGCCTAGTGGGGAAAGAAAAATGCGGCGCGCAAAGTGCGCCACGGCAAGGTATGGGGTTGGTTTAATCGTACTATTGGGTGTGGCTTAAAGGGGTGTGACTCAAAGGGCTGTGGTTAGAGTCTGAGATGAACAAGGGATGGAGGGAGAAACAAAGAAAGAAAGAGAGAGGAAGGAAAAAAAGAGGAATGAAGGGACAGCAGGCCCAGATCCTACACCACAATAGAAATATGTGTATTCCAGAAAGTTTAGCAATCAGCAGATAAAGATACTCCAAACACCTGGTGTTGGCGCTTCAATCATCCCGGCACCATGGTTGTTATGGCGTCAGGGTGATTGAAGCGCATTATTTCTATTATTACATTGTAATATAAAATGAAATACTTCAACTCACCATAATGCAGAATCAGAATCAGTGGGAGCCCTGAGTGTGTCACTTGCCACGTCGCCTGCCACCAGATGCCATCAGGTGTCCCCAGCGGAGTGCTTCCTTACATCTCAGGTGTCCCCAGCGGAGTGCTTCCTTACATCTCAGGTGTCCCCAGCGGAGTGCTTCCTTACATCTCAGGTGTCCCCAGCGGAGTGCTTCCTTACATCTCAGGTGTCCCCAGCGGAGTGCTTCCTTACATCTCAGGTGTCACTTCCCCAGCCAGCGGAGTGCCTCCTTACATCTCAGGTGTCACTGTCCCCTGCCAGCGGAGTGCTGCTTCCTTACTTCTCAGGTGTCACTGTCCCCAGCCAGCGGAGTGCTTCCTTACTTCTCAGGTGTCACTGTCCCCAGCCAGCGGAGTGCCAACTTACTTCTCATGTGTCACTGTCCCCAGCCAGCGGAGTGCCTCCTTACTTCTCAGGTGTCACTGTCCCCAACCAGCGGAGTGCTTCCTTACTTCTCAGGTGTCACTTCCCAAGCCAGCGGAGTGCTTTCTTTCTTCTCAGGTGTCACTGTCCCCAGCCAGCGGAGTGCTTCCTTACTTCTCAGGTGTCACTGTCCCCAGCCAGCGGAGTGCTTCCTTACTTCTCAGGTGTCACTGTCCCCAGCCAGCGGAGTGCCAACTTACTTCTCATGTGTCACTGTCCCCAGCCAGCGGAGTGCCTCCTTACTTCTCAGGTGTCACTGTCCCCAACCAGCGGAGTGCTTCCTTACTTCTCAGGTGTCACTTCCCAAGCCAGCGGAGTGCTTTCTTTCTTCTCAGGTGTCACTGTCCCAGCCAGCGGAGTGCCTCCTTACTTCTCAGGTGTCACTGTCCCCAGCCAGCGGAGTGCCTCCTTACTTCTCAGGTGTCACTGTCCCCAGCCAGCGGAGTGCTTCCTTACTTCTCAGGTGTCACTGTCCCCAGCCAGCGGAGTGCCTCCTTACTTCTCAGGTGTCACTGTCCCCAGCCAGCGGAGTGCTTCCTTACTTCTCAGGTGTCACTGTCCCCAGCCAGCGGAGTGCTTCCTTACTTCTCAGGTGTCACTGTCCCCAGCCAGCGGAGTGCTTCCTTACTTCTCAGGTGTCACTGTCCCCAGCCAGCGGAGTGCTTCCTTACTTCTCAGGTGTCACTGTCCCCAGCCAGCGGAGTGCCTCCTTACATCTCAGGTCCCCCCCCCTTCCAATTGGAGCCCTCCTATATATATATATATATATATATATATATATATATATATATATATATATAAAAAACAGCAGTGTCTCTGCTGCCATTACTGAAGGCCAAGGGGGTAACAAAATAGAGGCGGAGCTGGCCGGCTACAATAGAAATTTAGCTGCAGCACCGCCCACCCCTTTCCACAGCAGGTTACAGATGACAGACAGACCGGGGCGGGTGTGGGCGGAGCTACAGCTCTATTGTAGCCACTCGGCAGGCTCCCCTCTCGACTCTGGTCTTCTGGAAAATGGCGGCCGGCGTAGACAATATCTCCGCCGGCCGCGGACCTCTAGCGGCGGTGGCGGCGGCAGCGAAAAAGAGGAATTTTAATGGCAACTAGGACAGGACCGCACCTGGCTGCGGGCCCTACTAGGCTGCGGGCCCCATAGCGAACGCATGTGTCGCTATGGCGGTTGTTCCGCCACTGATTACATGTTTTCTGAAAGCAGACACCCTAGAGTAAATAATGGCGGTTGTTCCAATTTTTTAGGTCACACGATATTACCATGGGAAACACCAAATTTCAGTAAAAAACACAATAAAGTTAATTTTAGGGGGCACAAGAAGCACATAAATTACCCAAATTTTTGGTAAAATATAAAACAAGAGATTACACCATTAGACACCTAATGCCCCGTACACACGAGCGGAATTTCCGTCGGAAAAATCTTGGATGGTTTTTCTGACGGAATTCCACTCAAGCTTGGCTTGCATACACACGGTCACACAAAAGTTCTCTGAACTTTCGACCGTCAAGAACGCAGTGACGGACAACACTACAACGAGCCGAGAAAATGAAGTTCAATGCTTCCGAGCATGCGTCGAATTGTTTCCGAGCATGCATAGGAATTTTGCGTGTCGGAATTGCTACAGACGATTGGAGTTTCTGATCGGAACTTTTTTCCGACTGAAAAATAGAGAACCTGCTCTCAATCTTTTGCTGGCGGGAATTCTGCCAGCAAAAGTCTGATGGAGCATACACATGGTCGGAATTTCCGACCAAAAGCTCTCATTGGACTTTTGCTGGGGGAATTTCCGATCGTGTGTACGCGGCATTACATGTCAAATCTTAAATTTGTGTGTGCCCGTGAAATGGCAACAAACTTTAGTACCCTATATTTTCCATAGGCGACGCTTTAAAAGCCCCTTATAGGTCATCAGTTTAGCTTTCTCAGTCTTAGGCGCCAAGCCATGTGCATTTGCATTTGTACATGCGTTAATGTGGGGGGCCTCAATGTTTTTTTTTGGGGGGGGGGGTGATTTTATATGCCTGGGTGAAATATTATTTGTTTACAATTGAAAAAAAACATTTCTTTTACTTAAAGAGGAGTTCCACCCACCTCCGGTGCCACATTTGGTCACCTTTACGGGGGGAATGGCTACCTGTTTTTGACAGGTATCAGTCCCCACTTCTGAGAGATCTTACCACAGCGAGATCACTTGAAAGTTCGCCCCCTCCTCCTTCCCCTCGCTGCCGGCCATTCAAAAAGCGCCGCACATGAGCAGTAGGGAGAAGGCTTCACTGCCGGGTTCCCTTACCACAAATGGAGGTGGCATGCACCCAATAGCCAATGGAAACATTGGCTGGATCCCAGGACAGGTAAGTGTCCGAATATTAAAAGTCAGCAGCTACAGTATGTGTATCTGCTGACTTTAAATTTTTTACTGGGGGGGGGGGGGCGAACTCCGCTTTAACTTTTTTTTTGTCCCCTATGTGATGATTTTTTTGATGGCAGGTTCTATTTAATGAGACATGCAGGCTCTAAAAGACCCTGCATGTCTTCCCTCTGCTCCACTGAATGTAATGCAGTGCATTACATTCTTTCCTTGATTTCCTGCATTTGTTCTTGCCTTGATGGGGGAAACTGTCAAAGGGGGACCCAGAAGTAACGTCACACACGTCACTTCGGGGTCAGCAACAAGGAGAGGAGGAGAGTGGACAAGTGTCTGCTCTCCTCTTCCCAGTAGCACCCGCTATGCCAGTCCAGGATACATAGCAGGGGAGCGCACGCTGGGCGTGTGGAAGCGTGTGGAAGCATTTGGGCGGCAGCCCAGGCGCCAGGACGCAATTCCTTGTTGCTGTGGTGACCTGGCGTCTGGGAATTGTCAAGCCCTGCCACAACCGCATGAGTTGAAGTCACTAAAAGATCCTGCCTTATTTATGGTTTGTCTGTGGACTTCTTCAGGGGTTATTGCTGAAGTAACTGGAGTTATCACATTTTATGTGGCTTCAATGTTTTTTGAATATTATTATTATGTATTTAAACCATTT
Source organism: Lithobates sylvaticus (assembly GCA_028564925.1). Lineage (NCBI taxonomy): Eukaryota > Metazoa > Chordata > Amphibia > Anura > Ranidae > Lithobates > Lithobates sylvaticus. The sequence goes on from CM053029.1 coordinate 48,264,321, forward strand.
ATCCTCTGGAAGATTATACCATATGCAATTTTTAGCTATTCGGCACTGTGCTACTTTAACCACTTCAGCCCTGGAAGGATTTACCCCCTTAATGGCCAGGCCATTTTTTGCGATACAGCACTGCGTCGCTTTAACTGACAATTGCGCGGTCGTCCGATGTTGTACCTAAACAAAATTGACGCCCTTTTACTCACAAATAGAGCTTTCTTTTGGTGGCTAGGGATGAGCCGAACACCCCCCGGTTCGGTTAGCACCAGAACCTGCGAACAGACCAAAAATTAAATTATATATATATATATATAAATATATATATATATATATATATATATATATACACTCTGCAGCATCCAGTCAGTGTAGCCTAGATCTACATTTTACAGTGCATTCCGTGGAGTACTATTTCTAATCTACTTCAGGCAGTGTATTTGATATATAAATATACACTCAGTCTAGTATATATATATATATATATATATACATACACACTCTGCATCTGCAACATCCAGTCAGTGTAGCCTAGATCTACATTCTACAGTGCATACCGTGGTGTACTATTTCTAATCTACTTCAGGTGGTGTATTTGATATATATATATATATATATATATATATATATATATATATATATATCTATCTATTATATATATATATATATATATATATATAGTTCTGGCCAGTGGTCCATTCTCAAGACCCAGTAACCCAGTGGATGATCTGTTGGAAAGGTTTCCAAGTCTACTCTTGCCAGTAGATATTCCTGCACCATGTAATGCAGACGCTGGCGATGGTTGCTTGAACCGATCAGACCTTGGCGCTGAGGACTGAAAAATTGTCTAAAGGCATCGGTCAGCCGGCCACCTTCTCCACCTCTCTTCCTCTGACTGAACGAAGCCTCAGCAACACGTTGTCCAGCACCAGGAAATTGTAACCTCCCAGGGACTGGAAATGCATTTCATAAACCTTTCTTCAACGCTTCCTGAAGATGTTTCATCCTCTGCTCCCTCTGCAAAGGCAGGATGAGTTCTGCAACCTTACCCTTGTAATTTGGATCAAGAAGGGTTGCCAGCCATTAATGAACCATCTCTTTGATACCACGAATCCTAGGGTCGTTTGGCAGGCTTTGCAGAATCAGGGAGGCCATGCAGCGTAAGTTTGCTGAGGCATTCGATTCTGAGTCCTCTGGGTCACTAAGGATCACATGATCCGTAACAACCTCCTCCCAGCCACGTAAAACTCTTTGGATTTCTGGGGACTGAAAACCATCCTTGAAGACTGCTGCTGAGTGTTAGCCTCTAAGTCCATGCTGACACAATCCTCCTCCTCCTCTTCTTCCTGTGTGTTTGGCAGGCCCGTAGGAATACTATCTGGATAAAGAGGGCCTTGAGAGGTAAGGAAGTCCTCCTCTTCCACCCGTTGTTTTGCCTCACGTACCCTGTCCATTATTCCATGAAGCGTGTGCTCTAACAGGAAGACAAGAGGGACAGTATCACTGATGCATGCATTGTCGCTGCTCACGATCCTTGTGGTCTCCTCAAATGGTGACAGGACAGTGCATGCATACTTGATCTGTAGCCACTGTGTCCCTGTCGGAGGGCGGAGAGAAGGTTGGTGCCATTGTCGCATACAACCATTCCTGGCTGAAGCTGGTGTGGCGTCAACCACCTCTGAGCCTGGCCCTGCAGGGCTGACATAATCTCTGCCCCAGTGTGGCTCCTGTCCCCTAAGCAGACCAACTCATGCACCGCATTACATCTTTTTGCCTGAGCCCCTTGAACACTTACGGAGCACCGCTGATTCAGAGGACAAATATGCAGAAGAGGCCATAGAGGAAGAGGAAGAAGAAGAGGAGGGGTGGATGAGAGAGCTGTGGCAGAATCACCTCTAGCATTTTGGAGGCGTGGTGGCGGAACATGATCCAACAATACTGAACCCTGTCCTGCATCCTTCCCAACTGCCAGCAGAGTTATCCAGTGCGCTGTGAAGGAAAGGTAACATCCCTGCCCATGCCTGCTAGACCATAAGTCAGCGGTAATATACACCTTACTGCTGACCGCATTGCCGAAAACATTGCCTTCGACATGCTGGAATGACCTTCTGTGAAAAGAAATGGTGTTTTGGAACCTGCAACTGAGGTACAGCACATTCCATAAATTCACGAAAGAGGGCAATCTATCAGCTGAAAAGGCAGCAGTTGCAGTGCTAGCAATTTGGCCAAGCTAGCATTCAGACGCTGAGCATGTGGATGGCTGGGACCGAATTTCTTTTTACGGTTTAGCAACTGGGGTAGAGAAATTTGCCTGCTAAAATCAGATGGTGGTGTACTGCTAGCAGATTTGCTGCAAGTACTTGGGACACCTATTGCTATACCTTCATTCATCTCAGGTTTTTGAGAGGACTGGAGGAATAGTAGGGTTGGAGATCCCAGATGAGGAGCAAGGAGAAGTCTGCCTTTTTCTTTGATGTGGCTCTTTCAAGCGCTGTTGTCAACGGACTTGTTGCCTTATGAGTTTATGTGAAATCTCCATTAATATCTGTAAAATATTTTAATTATGAATATATTTAATTTAGCTTGTATCTATGTAGGGCGGAACATATTATCTTCACAGAAATCTCTGGTAGACCAGACAAGTTGGTGCCTAGGCTTGTGTATACAAACAATGGGATCCAAACCTCATTGTTTTACACATACTCACGTTAACGGATCCCATGCTAGGATATGAAATGAAGGGAGGCCAACCCGTAATCAATACTTAACTTCCCGGGAAAATTCAAGTTAATCTCCTGCTCAGAATAGTCACAAGGATTTGCATTAAAGGGGACTGACTTATGCAAAGTATAGGGATTGGAGATGTAGCCAGTCCTTAACCAGGAATAGGGAAGCTCACCAATCAGAGCCACACTATGCCAACCAATGAGGCATCAGCCTGTAATGATATACACAGACTAGATGGGAGGGAAACACACACTTTTATGGGAGAGCAGCCATCAGAATGGAACCTTGGTGCAAAGGGTAATTATGGGAAAGGTCTGCATTTTACTTGTAACTAAATATGTTTGTAGATTAATGTTTTAAGTAATATACTCTCTATTCCTTCATGTAATTCTCTTATTTTAACCTAATATTTTCTTCCTTGGTGTAGACCAGGGATCCTCAAACTACGGCCTCCAGCTGTTGCAGAACTACACATCCCATGAGGCATTGTAAAACTCTGACATTCACAGACATGACTAGGCATGGTGGGAATTGTAGTTCCTGAACAACTGGAGGGCCGTAGTTTGAAGACCCCTGGTGTAGACTATAGATAGATGGTTGTGTATTAGATAGACTTTCAACTACTCACCAATAAATGTTGTTATTGTGTTAAAGCTTTTACTCATGGTCAAAGAACTCTCATTTAACCCACATCATATCTGAGAGATATTAAATCTCAAATATAGCATACGGGAAACAGATTGCATGGGAGGTCATCATATGTCTAGTCAAGTATGTAGTGCCCAAGTGGCTGCTGTTCTGGCCACGCTTGATCGGCTTCAGACATAGGTTGCAAACAGCAACGGTGCGATCTGCTGCACACGTGTCCAAAAAGGCCCACACCAAGGAACTTTTCAAAATCAGTGGGGAGTCAGCAGCGCCCTGCACCTGCAGAGCTCTGCGGTGTGATGCAGTAGGGTGGCTGCCCTTAAGCTGCCCCCTAGAGGACATCCTGCCTCGTTGGAGTTGTGCCTCCTCTTCCTCTATTCTATCAGGCACCCAAGTGAGTCAGTGACCTCATCATCCCCTCCCTCCTCATCACTGGAGCAAACTTGGCACTATGCTGCAGCTGGGGGAACATGGCTGCCAGTTTCCTGTTCTTCTTGGGCACCCCCTCTCTCTAGGCTCACGTTACTCCCTTCCTCAACCTAGGAACCAACATAGGAGCCTTCAAATCGCTGTGCATCCTCCAGCAGCATGTACCCGACACTGTGGTCGAATAGTTTGGGGGACTCCTTTTCTGCCTGTTCTTGCTCAATAACACCCAGCAGCAGAGAAATATGACAAGCGTGCCCCACGGCAACCTGCAGAGGATGCACCATGTCCATGACCAGCACTGTTGACTGTAGACACAGAGCCTGCTTGCCCTCTTTTAGTGGCCTATGAGCGTCTGCCTCTACTTGGTGGCCTTTCGGACATGATGTATATTTTGTTTTGCAACAGCACCAGAAAAGTAGTAGCAATTGCACTATGGCTGCACTGTATTGTGTACTGTGTACACCACCAGAAAAGTAGTAGCAACTGCACTACTGTATTGTAATTACAATTTTTGATCTAATATTTCACAGCAGGGCTCATTCCTGCGCCAAACAAGAGTATCTGTGGGGGGTTACAGTGTTGTGGCACCACCATCACCACCCAAGGCCCAATTTTTCTGCCCCTGTTTAACAGGGGCATGTAATTACAATTTTTGAAATAATGTTTAACAGCAGGGCCTGTTCCTGCGCCCAACAAGAGTAACTGTGAGAGGTTACAGTGTTCTGGCATCACCAACACCTAAGGCCCAATTTTCTGCAGAGTATATAGGGCAGGCCGTATAGTATATAAGAAAAATGGGAAAAGAAACTGCGCTGCAGGGATATACCCAAAAAAAAAATAAAATAGCTGAAAAAAATAAATAAAGAAAAAATAGGAAAGAAGAAAAAAAAAAAAGAAAAAAACAAAAAAACAAAAAAAAAAATAAAAAAAAAAAAAGTAAGAAAAACCAATAAAAAATAAAAGAAAAAAAAATAAATGAAAACAGAAAAAAAAGATTTAGAAAAATAAAAAGTAAAGTGAATTTAAAAATATAAATAATAAAATAAAAAAAAAAACAAAAAAATGCATAAAAAACGTCAAATGCGATAATCGCTCATGAAAATCGCACATTGAAAAAAAAAACAAGAACAAAAAAAAAAAAAAAAAAAAAAAAAAAACAAAAAAGAAAATAAAAAAAAAAACAAAATAAAAAAAAAGAAAAAACAAGAATAAAACAAAACTCAAAAAAAAAATTTAAAAAAAAAATAAAAAAGAAAAAGATAAAAAAATAAGAGAAAAAAAAAACTTACAATAAAAAAAAAACAAAAATAAGATAAAAAAATGCACTGTATACACGGGGGGGGGGGGTATAGCTGAACGTAATAAGTATAAAGGTTTAAAAACCTGGCTGGAAGCTGCAACTCAACTGCAAAACACAACCACAGTGATATAAAATGAAAAGAAGAATGAGTAGCGCTAAACCAATGGTACATCAATCATACAGTGCATAAATGATATATAACTTCGTGATTTAGGACCATAAAAAGTAAAGTGAATTTACAAATATAAATACCTAAAATAAAAAGGCAAACAAATATAAATGCATAAAAAACGTCAAATGCGATAATCGCTCATGAAAATCGCACATTGAAAAATTGTGAACAATGTGAACACTAAATGGGTAAAATAGATATATAAAACAAGTCCAAGAAAGTCTTCATGTGAACAATTCTGCAAAAAGAATTCCACCCGTGCAGTGCTAATACAAAATCAATCCATCTCTTTAGATAAATCTTCCAAACTGTTCAAAAGTGCTCCACCACCAAAATGAGAGTTGAGAGTTACTTCTTACCAGAAGTGCATGACACCCCACTACAGGGTGTCAAACATGCCTGTATACAGATGTCCCTCCTCGGATCTCCCTGGAGATGTAGTAAATGCAGCAGCCTAATGACCCACTAAACAGCTCAGCTCCACAGAATGGTTATCAGGAATGAGTCAGCACATAAAATGAAATAAGAAGGGGGGGCTCGCATAGTGTAAAAAACTTCAGATATTTAATGATGAATATAACTGGTTACACTTACAACAACAACGAGCAAATCAGGCCTTATATGTATGGCGCGCCGGCCGGACACACCAAAACACACCCGTCCTCCCAGAACATCCAATAGTAAAAGTCGAGGTGACGTCAGCGCGTCGCTCCGCCCTACCGGTTTCGCAATAGAGTTGCGTCGTCCAGGGGCCCCTGTAATCTATTTTACCCATTTAGTGTTCACATTGTTCACAATTTTTCAATGTGCGATTTTCATGAGCGATTAGTAGGGATGAGCCGAACACCCCCGGGTTCGGTTCGCACCAGAACCTTCGAACGGACCAAAAGTTTGCGCGAATTTTCGAACCCTATTCGTTACAATGGACGCGAACGTTCGAAATCAAAATTGCTAATTACAACGGCCAATATGCATGTTAATGTCATAAAACAGGTTTGGGGACCCGGGTCCTGCCCCAGGGGACATATATCAATGCAAAAAGAACTTTAAAAAACGAACGTTTTTTCGGGAGCAGTCATTTTAATCATGCATAAAGTGAAAAAAAAAAGTGAAATATTCCTTTAAATATGGTACCTGGGGGGTGTCTAAAGTATGCCTGTGAAGTGGCATGTGTTTTGCGTGTTTAGAACTGGCCCTGCACAAAATGACATTTGTAAAGGAAAAAAAGAAGCCATTTAAAACCACTTGCGGCTTTAATGCCATGTCTTGTCCTGGCCATATGGCTGAAAATCCATGAGAAAAATGGCATGGCTTGTAATTGCATGCACCTGTTGAACAGGGCAGAAAAATTGGGCCTTTTGGTGGTGGTGGTGGACGGTGTTGCCACAAGACTGTAAGCCCTCACAGTTACTCTTGGTGGGCACAGGAATGAGCCCTGCTGTGAGTTATTAGATCAAGATTTGTAATTGCATGCACCTGTTGAACAGGGCAGAAAAATTGGGCCTTTTGGTGGTGGTGGTGGACGGTGTTGCCACAAGACTGTAAGCCCTCACAGTTACTCTTGGTGGGCGCAGGAATGGGCCCTGCTGTGAGTTATTAGATCAAGATTTGTAATTGCATGCACCTGTTGAACAGGGCAGAAAAATTGGGCCTTTGGTGGTGGTGGTGGTGGACGGTGTTGCCACAAGACTGTAAGCCCTCACAGTTACACTTGGTGGGCATAGGAATGGGCCCTGCTGTGAGTTATTAGATCAAGATTTGTAATTGCATGCACCTGTTGAACAGGGCAGAAAAAATTGGGCCTTTGGTGGTGGTGGTGGACGGTGTTGCCACAAGACTGTAAGCCCTCACAGTTACTCTTGGTGGGCGCAGGAATGGGCCCTGCTGTGAGTTATTAGATCAAGATTTGTAATTGCATGCACCTGTTGAACAGGGCAGAAAAATTGGGCCTTTTGGTGGTGGTGGTGGACGGTGTTGCCACAAGACTGTAAGCCCTCACAGTTACTCTTGGTGGGCGCAGGAATGGGCCCTGCTGTGAGTTATTAGATCAAGATTTGTAATTGCATGCACCTGTTGAACAGGGCAGAAAAATTGGGCTTTTGGTGGTGGTGTTGGTGGACGGTGTTGCCACAAGACTGTAAGCCCTCACAGTTACTCTTGGTGGGCGCAGGAATGGGCCCTGCTGTGAACTATTAGATCAAGATTTGTAATTACACGCCCCTGTTAAACAGGGGCTGAAAAATTGTGCCTTAGGCACTGGTGCTGGTGCCACAACACTGCAACCCCTCACAGATACTGTACTTGGAGCACAGCAGTCAGACGTGTTGCGAAGCATTGCTTAAAAAATTGTAATTACACGCCCCTGTTAAACAGGGGCTGAAAAATTGTGCCTTAGGCACTGGTGCTGGTGCCACAACACTGCAACCCCTCACAGATACTGTACTTGGAGCACAGCAGTCAGACCTGTTGCAAAGCATTGCTTAAAAAATTGTAATTACACGCCCCTGTTAAACAGGGGCTGAAAAATTGTGCCTTAGGCACTGGTGCTGGTGCCACAACACTGCAACCCCTCACAGATACTGTACTTGGAGCACAGCAGTCAGACGTGTTGCGAAGCATTGCTTAAAAAATTGTAATTACACGCCCCTGTTAAACAGGGGCTGAAAAATTGTGCCTTAGGCATTGGTGCTGGTGCCACAACACTGCAACCCCTCACAGATACTGTACTCTGAGCACAGCAATGAGACCTGTTGCAAAGCATTGCCTAAAAATTGTAATTACACGCCCCAACAGGGTCTGACAAATTGTGCCTTAGGCACTGGTGCTGGTGCCACAACACTGCAACCCCTCACAGATACTGTACTTGGAGCACAGCAGTCAGACCTGTTGCGAAGCATTGCTTAAAAAATTTTAATTACACGCCCTTGTTAAATAGGGGCTGAAAAATTGTGCCTTAGGCACAGGTGCTGGTGCCACAACACTGCAACCCCTCACAGATACTGTACTTGGAGCACAGCAGTCAGACCTGTTGCGAAGCATTTTTTTAAAAAAAATTGTAATTACACGCCCCTGTTATACAGGGGCTGAAAAATTGTGCCTTAGGCACTGGTGTAGTGGCACCCAGAAACAAAAATGTTCTTCCAAGCTATCAAGGAATGGATCATTGAGGAGGAGGAAGAGGATAGTCAGTGAACATAACAGGACAGTCACTCAGCATCAGCATAGGCAGTCTTGAAGGGATGTGACATTATAAATTATTCAGTTATATCCGCTTCAGGTGCCTGGTAGCTGGTGGTGATCCAAGACTGATTCATTTTTATGAAGGTCAGTCGATCAACCGAGTCGGTGGACACGCGCACCCTGTGATCGTGACAAATCCTCCAGCAGCACTGAATGTGCGTTCGGAAAGAACACTGGATGCAGGACAGGCCAGTAGCTCAATTGCATACTGTGCAAGCTCTGCCAAGTGATCCATCCTCAAGACCCAGTAAGCCAGAGGATTTTCGGTGGGAAAGGTGTCCAAGTCTGACCTTGCCCCTAGGTATTCCTGCACCATGTATATCAGACGCTGGCGATGGTTGCTGGAACCGATCATACCTTGGGGCTGCGGACTAAAAAATTGTCTGAACGCATCGGTCAGACGTCCACCTTCCCCACCGCTCCTTCTGCTACTGACCGAAGCCTCAGCAACTCGTCGTCCAGGACCAGGAGTTTGTAACCTCCCAGTTTCTGGGAACGCGTTGCACAGACCTTTCTGCAAGGCCTCCCTGAGATGTCTCATCCTCTGCTCCCTCTGCGATGGCAAGATAAGATCCCCAACCTTACCCTTGTACCGTGGATCAAGGAGAGTGGCCAGCCAGTAATGGTCCCTCTCCTTGATCCGAAGAATACGAGGATCCTTCCGCAGGCTTTGCAGGATCAGGGAGGCCATGCAACGTAGGTTAGCTGAGGCATTCGGTCCGGACCTTCTGGGTCACTGAGGACGACATGATCGCCAGCCACCTCCTCCCAGCCACGTACAAGTCCACTGGTTTGTTGGGACAGTACATCATCCCTAAAAGACTGCTGCTGCTGATGCTGAGTGCCAGGCTCCACCTCCATGCTCACACAATCCTCCTCCTCCTCCTCCTCCTCATCCTCTTCCTGTGTGATGGGTGGGAAAGAAGGAACACTGTCTGGATAAAGGGGGCCTTGAGAGGCAAGGAAGTCCTCCTCTTTCTGCCTCTGTTCTGCCTCAAGTGCCCTGTCCATTATCCCACGCAGCGTATGCTCCAACAGGTGGACAAGAGGTACAGTGTCACTGATGCATGCACTGTCACTGCTCACCATCCTCGTGGCCTCCTCAAATGGTGAGAGGACAGTGCATGCATCCCTGATCATGCTCCACTGGCGTGGGGAAAAAAAGCCAAGCTCCCCTGACCCTGTCCTGGTGCCGTAGTCGCAAAGGTACTCATTGATGGCCCTCTGCTGCGTGTGCAGTCACTGCAGCATGGCCAACGTTGAGTTCCACCTGGTGGGCATGTCACATATTAGGCGGTTCTTGGGCAGGTTCAACTCCTTTTGCAGCTCAGCCAGCCGAGCACTGGCATTATACGATCGGCGGAAATGCACAAAGACTTTCCTGGCCTGCCTCAGGACATCCTGTAAGCCTGGGTACCTGCCCAAGAACCGCTGCACCACCAGGTTGAGGACGTGAGCCATACAGGGCACATGGGTGAGCTGCCCCTGTCGCAGGGCGGAGAGGAGGTTGGTGCCATTGTCAGAAACCACCATTCCTGGCTTAAGTTGGCGTGGCGTCAACCACCTCTCGGCCTGCCCCTGCAGAGCTGCCAGAACCTCTGCCCCAGTGTGGCTCCTGTCCCCCAAACACACCAGCGCAAGCACGGCATGGCATCTTTTTGCCTGCGTACTCGCGTAGCCCCTTGTACGCCTACTGAGCACCGCTGGTTCCGAGGACAGAGCACTCGAAGAGGCCATGGAGGAAGAAGAAGAGGGGGGGGGTGGAGGAGAGAGGTGTGTCACAACCAGTAGTAGCATTTTGGAGGCGTGGTGGCGGAACAACCTCCAACACTACTGCACCTTGTCCTGCATCCCTCCCAGCTGCCAATAGAGTGACCCAATGGGCCGTGAAAGACAGATAACGTCCCTGTCCATGCCTGCTGGACCATGAGTCAGCGGTAATATGCACCTTACCGCTGACCGCCCTGTCCAGCGAGGCATGGACATTGCCTTCCACATGCCGGTAGAGAGACGGAATCGCCTTCCGTGAGAAAAAGTGGCGTTTGGGAACCTGCCACTGAGGAACCGCACATTGAACAAACTCACAGAAGGGGGCCGAGTCTACCAACTGAAAAGGCAGCAGTTGAAGTGCTAGCAATTTAGCCAAGCTAGCATTCAACCACTGGGCATGTGGATGGCTGGGAGTATACTTCTTTTGACGGTCCAGCAGCTGGGGCAGGGAAATTTGCCTGCTACAATCGGACGTCGGTGTACTGCAAGTACTTGGTTGTGACACACCTAATTCTACACCTTCAGTCCTCTCAGAGCAGCTTTCAGAGAGGACTGAAGATATAGTGGGGATGGAGATCCCAGCTGATGAGGAGCAAGGAGAGGTCCGCTTTGTTCTTTGGTGTGGGTCTTTGGTGTGCGCTTGCCAACGAGCTGCATGGCAGGTCGACATATGTCTGGTCATGCTTGTGGTGCCCAAGCGGCTGATGTTTTGGCCACGCGAGATACGCTTGAGACAAATATTGCAAATAGCAGTGGTGCGATCTGAGGTACTCGTCTCAAAAAAGGCCCACACCAAAGAACTTTTGTGATAACGTGCAGAGGCAGCGCCCTGCACAGGCGGAGCTCTGCGGTGTGATTCAGTTGGCGTGCTGGCCTCTAGCTGGCCTCCGGAGGGCATCCTGCCTCGTTGGACATGTGCCGCCGCATCCTCCTCCTCCTCCTCCTCCCTCCCTTCAGGCACCCACATGGAGTCAGTGACCTCATCATCCCCTCCCTCTTCACCACTAGAGCAAACCTGGCAGTAAGCTGCAGCTGGTGGAACATGACTGCCAGATTGCTGTCCTTCAGCATCCCCTCTCTCTGCGCGCACACTACTGCCTTCCTCAAGCTGGGTATCATCATCCGAGCCTTCAAATCGTTGGGCATCCTCCTAGAGCATGTACCCAACACTGTGCTCAAACAGTTCGGGGGACTCCTCAGGAGGACATGGTGGGTCTAGGGAAGGGGTGCCTGATGATGCCATTGAGTACGCGTTGGCAGCTGCTCTGCCAGTACCCTGAGCCTGGGTGAGAGAGGATGAGGAGGATGATGAGGGCTTGGTCATCCATTCTACCAAGCCTTCGGCATGATGCGGCTCAACATGTCCAGCTGCCGAAAACAAAGACAAGCGTGTCCCATGGCCACGTGCTGATGACGATGCACGACCACGTCCACGACCAGCACTGTTGTCTCTAGAAACAGAGCCTGCTTGCCCTGTGTTCTTGCCTCGGGACTGTCTGCCTCTCCTTGGTGGTCTTCCAGCCATTGTAGTGGGTAGTGTATATTGTGCTGGAGTCACACAGCACACACACTAACTCCTGCAGATGGATGCCTTAGATGACAGTAACAGGGCCCTATGGCAGATAGAGGCTGCCTTAGATGACAAGAACTAGGCTGACACACACACACACTAGCTCCTATGTGTGCTGACACACACACACACACACTAGCTCCTATGTGTGCTGACACACACACACACACTAGCTCCTATGTGTGCTGACAAACACACACACACACACTAGCTCCTATGTGTGCTGACAACACACTATAGCTCCTATGTGTGCTGACACAAACACACTATAGCTCCTTTGTGTGCTGACACAAACACACTATAGCTCCTTTGTGTGCTGACAACACACTATAGCTCCTATGTGTGCTGACAACACACTATAGGTCCTATGTGTGCTCACAACACACTATAGGTCCTATGTGTGCTGCTGACACAAACACACTATAGCTCCTATGTGTGCTGCTATGTGTGCTGCTGACACAAACACACTATAGCTCCTATGTGTGCTGACAAAATTTTTTAGCTCCTATGTGTGCTCACAACACACTATAGGTCCTATGTGTGCTGACACAAACACACTATAGCTCCTATGTGTGCTGCTGACACAAACACACTATAGCTCCTATGTGTGCTGACAAAAAAATGTAGCTCCTATGTGTGCTGACACAAACACACTATAGGTCCTATGTGTGCTGACACAAAAACACTATAGGTCCTATGTGTGCTGACACAAACACACTATAGCTCCTATGTGTGCTGACAAAAAAATATAGCTCCTATGTGTGCTCACAACACACTATAGGTCCTATGTGTGCTGACACAAACACACTATAGGTCCTATGTGTGCTGACACAAACACACTATAGGTCCTATGTGTGCTGACACAAACACACTATAGCTACTATGTGTGCTGACAAAAAAATATAGCTCCTATGTGTGCTCACAACACACTATAGGTCCTATGTGTGCTGACACAAACACACTATAGGTCCTATGTGTGCTTAAACAAACACACTATAGGTCCTATGTGTGCTGCTGATACAAACACACTATAGCTCCTATGTGTGCTGACAAAAAAATATAGCTCCTATGTGTGCTCACAACACACTATAGGTCCTATGTGTGCTGACACAAACACACTATAGGTCCTATGTGTGCTGACACAAACACACTATAGCTCCTATGTGTGCTGACAAAAAAATATAGCTCCTATGTGTGCTCACAACACACTATAGGTCCTATGTGTGCTGACACAAACACACTATAGGTCCTATGTGTGCTGACACAAACACACTATAGGTCCTATGTGTGCTGCTGACACAAACACACTATAGCTCCTATGTGTGCTGACAAAAACACACTATAGGTCCTATGTGTGCTGACACAAACACAATAGCTCCTATGTGTGCTCAAAAAAATATAGCTCCTATGTGTGCTCACAACACACTATAGGTCCTATGTGTGCTGACACAAACACACTATAGGTCCTATGTGTGCTGACACAAACACACTATAGCTCCTATGTGTGCTGACAAAAAAATATAGCTCCTATGTGTGCTCACAACACACTATAGGTCCTATGTGTGCTGTCACAAACACACTATAGGTCCTATGTGTGCTGACACAAACACACTATAGGTCCTATGTGTGCTGACACAAACACACTATAGCTACTATGTGTGCTGACAAAAAAATATAGCTCCTATGTGTGCTCACAACACACTATAGGTCCTATGTGTGCCGACACAAACACACTATAGGTCCTATGTGTGCTGACACAAACACAATATGGCTCCTATAAATCCCTGCCTGCCTCTGACACAAACACAATATGGCTCCTATAAATCCCTGGCTGGGATGGGACAGAAGGTTGGGACAGAAAGTTGGGGGTGCAATGCTGTTCTAACAGCACTGCAATGGGTGCTACTGCAATGCTGTACTAACAGCACGCACACACCAGACTAATCCCCAGCAGCAGATAATGTCACACTCAGCAGTGCAATCAGCAGCAATGATCAGTATTGAATGAATCAGCAATGGTTTAGCAAAGAAGAAATCAATCAGCAGACTGCCTATTCACTCTTCTAAAAGCCGGAACACATGTGCCCTGGGCCGACGGCGTGGCGGCCTTTTATAGAGTGGGGCGTGTACTAAAGCCCCTGAGCTTTAATTGGCTACAGGCGTCCTGCCTGTAGCCAATTATTGCTCTCCTCGCTGCCGGCGCTGTGATTGGCCAAGCATGCGGGGTCACAGTGCATGCTTGGCCAATCATCAGCCAGCAATGCACTGCGCCGGCCGCAATGCATTGCGGGCCGCTCGCATCACACGAATGTGATGCGAACGGCCCAAATAGTTCTGGGCTCGCCGAGCGGGCGAACGCCCGGTGCTCGATTCGAACGTGGGTTCGAATCGAGCACCGGGCCCATCCCTACAACATTTGTACCTACTTTGTAATCTTTTGTTATGTACTTGAAGTCTCTTCATTGTTTTGTCTTATTTATTCAATAAAGAGTTTATGCAACAATAAAAAAATAAAACAACCTACATGGATAAAGCCAACATTCAGTCCAGGAAGCTTCAAGAGGTGTTCCAGACAAATTTATTTATTTTTTTTTAAAAGTCAGCAGCTGCTGACTTTTAATAAGGACACTCGCCTGTCCAGGGAGCCCACAATGTTGCCCCCCCCCCCTCCCAGGCCAATCTGTCCATCGGATCTGGTGCAGGCGCCAAAGCCTTGCGGCTTCACTGCCCGTTTCTGACTGTGCATGCGCGAGTCCCGCAGTGCTTAGTGAATGGCCAGCTTGTCTTCTGGGACACACACATGTCCCAGAAGACAATGTGGGGCTCGCCGCAGAAGAGGATGTGTCTTCCTCAGCCGCGACCTGGCTGGTTCGGAAGTACTCTTAGTACTTTCAAAAAAGATAAGTTAGAAAGTAAAAAATGTTTTTAAGTATCCAAAAACGAAGGGTCGAGAGGTGGTCTTTCATTTAAGACCACCTCTCAAAATTGGGTGGAACTCCGCTTTCAGTGCTGCACATTCATAGCTCTAGGCTAATTTTCACATGCACAGTATTAAACCCAAAGCCAAAATGCAATATATTGCAGCTTACCAATCACTAGATGTTGTGGCTTCGTTATGTAGCACTGACCCCCAAAGGAGCTGCTGGTTTGAATTGGGCCTGCACTCTACTAAGAAACCCCACTAACTTGGCTCAATCCCCTTGGCACAGTTGTGGTGCAATGCAATACAATACAATATAAGACAATGCAAAGTACCTGTATTGTAACCTCAGGATCCACTGGCTCCACCTGGTGGGGAAAAACAGTACGCCACACAACTGGATACTTAACCAGAAATATTTTTTTTACTGTAGAATATTCAAAAAGGTGATTACAGAAATTTTAACATGAACAATTTAAAACAGTATATAAGTTGTATTTATACCTGGGAGCCCCCCCCTACTTTAAAGGCTTTGCATAAGATCTCACTTAAAGTACTTAGTCCGTGATGTTCTTTCTTCGCTAGCTAGAGTAACTCCTTATGGTTTGAATCCACAGTCTATGGTAAATTAAATTGAGGTGAAAATGCTCCTGGTGTAAGTCCAACAACTATGTTACAATGCTTGAGACATCAGAGTAGATAGGCCTCAAGCCTGCTCAGTGTCAGTTGCTCTGTTCCTTCTCCGTGGAACTACAAATTCCAGTGAGGCCTGTATGTGAGTCTAACTGCGTATAAAAGTTAATAAACGGTGGGCCGTGACCCGCTCACCAACTGGATCGGAGCTCCGTGTAGTAACTTTGGTCAGGTGACTGCAGCTTTCTTCTCCGACAGCTTGGCCAGTCGCTCCGTTCAGCTCCACTGGATGGATCCGGTCCTCCGCTGTTCAGATGAGTGTCTCTGGACCTCTTCAGTTGGGTCACTGTCTCTCAGACACCATCAGGTCACTTATGCAAACAAGCAGGGTTGCGCTCCGCAATGGCTGTGAGCCGCTGTCTCCGGGAAACCTCCGCACAGTTCCTCGCAGGCCGACCACGAGATGTCAAGATACCTAAAATGGCCGCTCGGGTTCCTTTTATCTCCTACCCAGCATGCACTGCTTAAGTGAGTGTTCATAGGTAGGTCACACAGACTCCTGGGTAACAAGGTCAACCTTCTGAATCAAAACAACAGTCACTTCCTGTATAAGTCTTTTGTGCTTGTTCTGAGGTAATAATCATAACAGTGCATTAACAGTATTTGGTCACTAGATGGCTCTAAATACTGAACCATAGCAATGTCCATAGATTTTGTATTAAAGTATGTAAACACACATCAATAGGCAAGGATGTCAGTGCTACACACTCCCCCTACTTTAACTCTTTGGTCCCCAAAGAGGTTCAAATTGCTAGCTCTATCCTGCATTTTAGCCTCTATACGGTCATACAATACAGACAGAGGAGCTTCCCACCAGTTGTCATATGATGGGGAACTATCCTGTGCACTCACAGCTGATACTACCGTGTCTGGTACAGATGTGCCAAGGGGTGAGGTGGGGTTGTCCATTACTGAATAAAAAGTAGAGGGACCAGGCAGTTCGAGGTTTCTTTTGCTGACAAACTGAGATGCCTCAGAGCATTCACCCAAAGTGTCATAAGTCAGTCTTCGTGGTGGGCGAATGTCTTTCTTTGCTCTTTGTACTTTCGGGGGATCCAGACCTTCTTGACAATTGTCTTCATCCCTCCGCTCAGTGGCTAAAGGTGGAGAGTAAATAAGAGTACTGGGTTCTTCTTCATGATGAGTTGCCGGTTCAAATTTTGGGGCCTCTGCCCTGAGAGTTCCGTTATTCTCCTCCTCTACTTCTGAAAAGATATCAGCATCTGTCTCTGAAGTTTCCTGAGGCCACAGCCAACTCATCTCCACTTCCTCATCTTCTGTAGAGGGTGCAAGCTGAGATCTGGTTATTGGCCTGCACATATCAGTGGATGGGAGTTCCTCCTCAGTATTTATCCTGACTGCCTCCGTGAGAGGTAAGAGGTGATTCCGGTGCCCGGTTTTCACAGGCCCAGTGTTTCCTTCTGGATTGATTTCATACACTGGGAGCCCTGGAAGCTTCCTACACACAACATAAGGCTGTGATCTCCAGCGATCAGCCAGCTTATGCTTGCCTGGGATGCCTAGATTCCTCAGCAAAACCCAGTCACCTGGTTGAAGATCCTGAACTCTTACTTTCAGGTCGAAGTTCCTCTTGTTCCTGTTCTCTCTGGAGTTCCAGGTGGGTTGAGCCTCCTCGTAAGCTATCTTCAAGTTCCTCCTCAGTCTGTCCACATATCCTCTATGGGAGGTCTCTGTGATCCAAGGAGGTACCAAAAGCCAGGTCCACTGGTAATCGGGCTTCACGGCCGAACATCAATCTGTAAGGTGAATACCCAGTGGTGTCACTTTTGGTGCTATTGTAGGCATGGACCAGTGCAGTAATGTGCCTACTCCAATGGGGTTTCTGTTCTGCAGTCAACGTCCCCAACATGTTCAGGAGGGTCCTGTTGAACCTTTCCGGTTGAGGGTCCCCTTGTGGGTGATAAGGAGTAGTCCTGGACTTTTGTATGCCTAATAGATCCTACAGTATTTTTATCAATTTGCTCTCAAAGTCCCTTCCTTGGTCCGAATGTATCCTTTGAGGTAAGCCATAATGGACAAAGAGCTTTTCCACGAGAGTCTTTGCCACTGTGGTTGCCTCCTGGTCTCTAGTAGGAAATGCCTGGGCATAGCTGGTGAAGTGATCTGTTACCACTAAGATGTCCCCTTGCCCACTCAGGTTGGATTCCAAACAAAGGAAGTCTATGCAGACCAGGTCCATTGGGTCCTGGCTCTCCAAATGGCCCATTGGGGCAGCCCTCTGGGGCAATGTCTTTCGTTGTATGCATCTGAGGCAGGAATGACAGAAACTCTCCACTTCTTTCCTCATGTGAGGCCAGTAGAATCTGTCCCTTACTAGTTGAAGAGTCCTCTCGGCGCCCAAGTGGCCATGGTGATCGTGTAGAGCAATCAGTAACCTCTCACTGTGCTTTTCCGGCAAGGGCGGCTGCCACTTCTCTTCTGGATCATCAGAGGGGCCCCTTCAGTAGACCACCAATTGTTGCAACTGCAACCGATCCCATTCTTTCAGCAACAGCCGGGCTTGCTTTTTGGGGCTCTTCTGCAGCACATCAGACTGTTGATGTTGCAATGCCTTCAGCACCAGCCCCCACAGTGGATCCTTCTCCTGATCTAAGATCCTTTCTGGACAGCTTGGGGAGACCTTCTTGTACAACCTGGGAGACGTTGCAATAGCACCTGTGTACTCCCACTGAGGACACTCCTACTTCTTCAGCTCTGGCCCCACCTTTCCTGTGTTGACTTGTCCCTTCACACAGGGCTCTTACCCCTTCTGGAGTAAGCTAAGTCCAGTCTTCTGAGGGACTTTGGGGGTCATGAGGCCTTCTTGACAAAGCGTCCGCATCTCGGTTACCAACCCCGGTTCTGTACTTCAGGCTGAAGGTAAATGCAGAGAGAGCAGCTAGCCACCTGTGACCACTGGCGTCCAGCTTCGCGGTGGTGAGCAAGTAAGTGAGGGGGTTGTTGTCTTCACTACGAATTCAGCCCCGTTAAGGTAGTCCTTCAGCTTGTCTACCACTGCCCACTTCAAAGCCAGAAATTCAAGCTTGTGAGTCGGATAGTTTCTTTCGGCAGGAACAAACTTCTGCTCACATAGGCGATGGGCCGTAGGTGCCCTTCATGCTCTTGGTAGAGCACTCCTCCCAGTCTGTCTCGGCTGGCATCCACATGCAGCTCGTATGGTTTGGTAGGATCTGCATAGGCCAAAACCGGAGCAGTGGTAAGGCTCCACTTCAATTGTCTGAAGGCTTCCTCACATTCTGGAGTCCACTGGTCCTGGATGGACTCTTTTTTTCTTCTGGGCCCTTCTTTTGGCTTTCCCGACTGATCTGGGTTTTCACTAGCCTCTTCCTGATTCCTTAGAAGCTCAGTGAGTGGGTGGGCTATTTTTCCGAACCCTTCCACGAACCTTCTGTAGATTTTTGTGCAGATGAGAAACAAACAACCACCGCTCCAAGACTCTCCTTCCCAAGCGAATGCTCCTGCTCCTGTGTGGGAGCCCCAGGTGCTGGCTAATAGCAAAAAGTTTATTTAAAAGCAAAAAACACTGCAATCCATACACGGCAAAAAAGGGGGGTACAGAGCTGACGCGTTTCGCACCACAACTAGTGCTTACTCATAGCTGACCAGCTATGAGTAAGCACTAGTTGTGGTGTGAAACGCGTCAGCTCTGTACCCCCCTTTTTTGCCGTGTATGGATTGCAGTGTTTTTTGCTTTTAAATAAACTTTTTGGATTTTATTTTCTCGGTGTGCGGCTGTCCGGAGTTCTTCCTTTTTTGATTACGAACCTTCTGTAGTAAGAGCAAAACCCTAAGAATGACCTGAGTTCAGTCACGTTGGTGGGCCTCTCTCTTCGGACACAATGTGTCCCAGGTATTTCACTAAGGCATTTTTCCATAGAGAGCTTCAGGCCTTCCTCATGAAGTCTCTTCATGACCTTCTCCAGGCGTTCCTCGTGCTCTTTCAACATTCTTCCAAACACTATGATGTCATCCAGGTAGACCAGTACTTCAATTAGTTTCATGTCACCCACACTCTTTTCCATCAACCTCTGGAAAGTTGCTGGGGCCCCAGACAGGCCTTGCGGCATCCGGTTGAACTCAAAGAAACCCACTGGGGTGATAAAAGCGCTCTTCTCTCTGTCTTCGGGGCACATGGGGATCTAATAGTCAGTGTTGGTCATCTTACTTTAAAAAAGTAATTAGTTAAGTTACAAATTACTTCTCCCAAAAAAGTAATTGAGTTAGTAACTCAGTTACTACATTGGAAAAGTAATTAGTTACTCAGCAAAGTAACTGTGACTTTTTTTCTTTTTTTTATATTCTTAGGGGCGGGTCTAGTATTACTGTAAGCAAGGGGCGCGTTCCCCCCTGCACGTCTATTTCCCCTCTGCACCCCCCTGCACGTCTGTTTCCCCCAAACACATATATCTGTTTCCCCTCTGTACCCCACTACACATCTGTCCCCCCCACACACATATATATCTGTTCCCCCTCTGTACATCTGTTCCCCCAAACAAACGGATCGGATCGTTGCTCGGATCAGAGTCACGGATCGGATCATTTTTTGGATCAGCAAATAATAATTGAATTTGCAAAAACCTGTGAAAATTCTACCACCATAAAGCCCCCACTGTAATATCCACAATCTCCCCCACTGTAATATCCACGTCATCTCCCCAACTGTAATATTGGCTGAGTATGGCTGGGTACAGCTGGGTATCGCTGAGTATGGCTGGGTATTACCGTGTATTGCAGAGTATGGCTGGGTATTACCGAGTATTGCAGAGTATGGCTGGGTATTACAGAGTATTGCAGAGTATGGCAGAGTATGGCTGGGTATGGCAGAGTATTGGCAGGGTGTTGCAGAGTATTGGCAGGGTGTTGCAGAGTATTGGCAGGGTGTTGCAGAGTATTGGCATGGTGTTGCAGAGTATTGGCATGGTGTTGCAGAGTATTGTCAGTGTATTGCAGGGTAGTGCAGAGTATTGGCAGGGTGTTGCAGAGTATTGGCAGGGTATTGCAGAGTATTGTCAGGGTATTGCAGAGTATTGGCTGGGTATTACGGGGTATTGCAGAGTATGGCAGAGTATGGCTGGGTATTACCGAGTATGGCTGGGTATGGCAGAGTATTGTAGAGTATTGCAGAGTATTGGCAGGGTATTGCAGAGTATTGTTACGTAACGCTGATTACTTTAATTGTGTTTGTTACATCACTGCTAATAGTACCCACTCTTTAAATCCAGCATACTGGACCACTTTGCTCCCGACAGCCTCTGTAAAACTTCCTCTATCCGAGGTGCGGTGTACTGGTCAGGAATGGTCCTCCGGTTCAGGGTCCTATAATCAATACATAGGCGTAGAGACTCGTTCTTCTTCCTGACCACCACTATTGGGGAGGCATAAGGACACCTGGACTCCCGTATAATGCCCGTTCTCTTGAGTTCAGCCAATTGTTCCCTCAAGTCTTCTAGATCTCCCAATTGGATTCGCCTAACCCTTTCTTGAAAAGGCTTGTCTTCCTCCAGTCAAATTCGGTGGGTGGCATTCTTCGCCAACCCCACATTAAACTCACTTTTTGAGAAAGCTGCCCTCCATCTCAGAAGTTGGGCTTTAGCTCTTTCCCTCCATGCAGGAGTAAGTGGCGTGTTCTTTGGGCAGAATTCTTCTTGAGGGTTCTCTGCTGCTGGTCCTTCCTTCAAGCCACATGCCGAGACTGGGGTTGCTGGGCTGACCTGTCCTAACAGTAGTCTGGCTGGCACCCTCACTGGTACAGCTGCTGTGTTTCGGACACTGACTGGAACTTTGCCGTGAGTCTTCTTCAATGCCCTGGTGGGCAACACTTCTGGTATAAGTTCCAACCCCTTTCTTTCTTCCTGACTTGTATCTTCAAGGACAATGAAAGGACCTGGGTTCTTCCAGCCTAACTTTTTTTTTTTTCCATGAAAATTTTTATTGAGAACAAAAAGTTTATACATAGTTTAACATATACAGTAGGTGTTTCAACAGTAGGAACAGTGATGCAATGGTAACTCCTTACTCATATATATTCAGTTTGACAGGTAAAGAAGACGTATGGCTGGTGGTCTCAGTAGTGAATCAAGCAGCGACACATTATAATGTAGCATATTCGATATGGGTATAGTTTCTGTCTGTAGCTCCAGCTAGCGAACATTGCATATTAATACGTGTTTATCGTCTAGTCTGCGTTAAGTCTCGTAGTAATGCGCTGCACCTTTGCAGTAGGGTGGGGTCCGGCGTATAATGTTGTCATCTGTCCTGGAGAGTGCGAGGAGTAAGGGGGGATAGTCAAACACTCGAGTCAGGTTAGTCTTGGGGGTGGGTGAGGGAGGGGGCTCTTCCAGCCTAACTTGATGAAGGCCCTCAGGCAGACTACTTCACCGGGCATGACCAACCTCCTTATCTTGGAGCCAGATTTTTCTCACTCCCTCTTCAGGGGCCTCTTCCTCCTGTCTAAGGTCTCGGTATGTCTGGGCCAACATTGGATGTATTTTAGTAGGGAGGGTCCCCTTCTGGAGCACAAGCGGTGCAAGCAGTCTCCTCACTAAGTCAGTGTTCGTCCCAATGATGAGGCTACTTTTGTCAGCCCCTGGGGGATGAGGGCACACCACGACCAAGGTGTCGAACGTCTCAGCCTCTCCTGCTGTACTTGGGTCGAATGTGAGTCTGACCAGCAGGTAACCATCATATGGGAAGTTCTGAGTGCCTAACCCCCATATCTCTAGTTCCTCCAGTTTCTGTAACGGCAGGTGCTTGAGATGTCGGTCGTAGAAATCCCTGTATAGCAAGGTCACTTGGGCTCCAGTGTCTAGCAGGGCTTTTGTATAAATTCCCTCTACTTGGATGGGGACAATTGGGGAGGGTCTCACTAGCTTGGGGGGAAACCCACTGCATGTGGTACCTTTGGCCTGCTTGGTGGCCTGTACCTTCGCCTTAGGTTTTGGGGGTCTCTCTCTCTTCCGCCTTGGCCTCTCGGCACCCCCAGAGATTTAAAATGTAGGAGTCGTGTGGAGTTAGCTATAGCAACTGGGCGCCAGTTGACTCCTTCACTGGGGCCCTCTTTTCCGCCGGCTGTTTGGACCTTGTCTCAGCTACTGGGCTTGGGCACACTTGCCTGAGATGTCCTACTCCTCCACATTTGAAGCAGATTCTCTGTACTGGTCTCACATGGCTGTTAGCGGTAGGGGTCTCCAGAGTCTTGGCTGGCAAGACTTCTTCTGTCTGGGGTTTCACCAGAGGAGTCATCAACATTGTCATCATCTCCAGTATTTCTTTCTGGGTCTGGAACAGCTTCTCCAGCCCAGTCTTGCAGGGAGGTGGTGAGTAGGTGAAATCCATGATCCCTGTTCAGCGCTTGCTGCCAGTACACTGAGTTCCCGAGTGTCTAAGGGAAAATCTATCTGCTGTACTTTAGCACTTGTGGTGCCAGGAGATTGAAGTTTCCTCTGTTTTTGGTCCCTCTCAATCTTCATCTTATCTGCTTCATTCACTTTCCTAATGAGTACTTCACCTGGAGTTGAGGGATCTTCCAAAAGCTGCTTCAGTTGTAGCTTGATATAACCACTCCTCAATCCCGTAGTCACAGATCTCCGGAATTTCCTTTGAACTAGCTCGGTTCCAAAGTGCTCTTCAATTCCTTCTTCCTTTGATGCAGACAGCAGGCGGTCCTTGAGCTCAATGGCCCAGAATAGGAAGTTCTGAGGGGTCTCTCTACTATCCTGTGTCATATTTATCAGTCTATGATATAGCTCAGCGGTATCTTCCTCCTCATAATAGCTTTTCAGTATCCTCTTTAGCTGGTTCAAGGTCAATCCACTATTTCTCTCCAACATGCCCCTGACACTTGAACCTGGGCTGATGGCATGGATTACAGCCTCTTTAACTTCAGATTCTAGATATCCTTTCTGTAGCCTCAATTCTATTTGATGTAGGAGGCTGGTGTAGGACAGTTTGTCCTTCTGCCCTTTTTCTCCTATCTGGCCATCAATGCGTAAATCCTTCCGGATGGTTACTTCCTGCAAGCGGCCCTGAGCACGTTTCTTCTGTACTTTCCCAGGGTTGGGCGTTATCTTTCCATCTTTCTGATCCTCCAAAGCGACAGGTAACCCATTAATGCGTTCAGCTACCAGACCGGAGGTCTCTTGAAACCTCTCCTGTATGTTACGGTACTCATTTCAGATCAGCCAGCTGTTGCTCCGCCTGTGATTTAACAGCAGCCCCTGCTTTCCTGTCTAAGGGTTCTAACTGTTTCTGACTGGGAGAGTCCCCTTCATGCTTGCTGGGATGTGTCAGTTGAAATTCTGTCTTTTCGGACAATTTTACACTGGCACCGTGGAAGTTTTCAGGGACACCCTGTCCCCACTCTATCAGTGCGTAGGTGCAGTCGGTCCCATAGTCTGGTCTCACTGCGACCACGTAAGCCTTTCTGTCTGGGGACAATGTTTGTACCACCTCTTTAATTTAATTTATTTCTCTCCCCAGTCACTTCCGAGCGTGTCCCTTCTGCTTTGCACCATTGGACTACTTTGATGGGGTCCATGGTAGCACCAAGGGGATGGGCTTGCTTGTAGAGTGACAGGATCCCGGACGAGCCCCCACGTGTAGCACTGACCCCCGAAGGAGCTGCTGGTTTGATTTGGGCCTGCACTCTACTAAGAAACCCCACTAACTTGGCTCAATCCCCTTGGCACAGCTGTGGTTCAATGCAATACAATACAATATAAGACAATGCAAAGTACCTGTATTGTAGCCTCAGGATCCACTGGCTCCACCTAGTGAGGGAAAACAGTACGCCACACAACTAGATACTTAACCAGAAATATATTTTACTGTAGAATATTAAAAAAGGTGATTACAGAAATTGTGCTGTCATCCCAACATAGGACGACAGCACAATGAATTTCAATATAAATAATTTGAAACGATATATATATATATATTTATATATATATATATATATATATGTATTTATACCTGGGAGCTCCCCCTACTTTAAAGGCTATGCGTGAGATCTCACTTAAAGTACTTAGTCATGTATCTTCTTGTCTTCGCTAGCTAAAGTAACTACTTGTGATTTGTAATCCACAGTTCATGGTAAGTTAAGTTGAGGTGAAGGTACTCCTGGTGTAACTTCAACAACTATTATACAACGCTTGAGACGTCACAGTAGATAGGCCTCAAGGCTGCTCAGTGTCAGTTGCTCTGTTCCTCCTCCGTGGAACTACAAATTCCAGTGAGGCCTGTATGTGAGTCTAACTGCGTGTAAAAGTAACAAATGGTGGGCCGTGACCCACTCACCAACTGGATCGGAGCTCCGTGTAGTAACTTTGGTCTGGTGACTGCAGCTTGCTTCTCCGACAGCTAGGCCAGTCGCTCCGTTCAGCTCTGCTGGATGGATCCGGTTCTCCGATGCTCAGATGAGTGTCTCTGGACCTCTTCAGTCTGGTCACTGTCTCTCAGACACTGTCAGGTCACTTATGCAAACAAGCGGGGTTGCGCTCCGCATTGGCTGTGAGCCGCTGTCTCCGGGAAACCTCCACACAGTTCCTTGCAGGCTGGCCACGTGATCCCAAGAGACCTAAAATGGCCGCTCGGGTTCCTTTTATCTCCTACCCAGCATGCACTGCTTAAGTGAGTGTTCATGGGTAGGTCACACAGACTCCTGGGTAACAAGGTCAACCTTCTGAATCAAAACAACAGTCACTTCCTGTATTAGTCTTTTGTGCTTGTTCTGAGGTAATAATATACAAGTGCATTACCAGTATTTGGTCACTAGATGGCTCTAAATACTGAACCATAGCAATGTCCATAGACTTTGTATTAAAGTATGTAAACACACATCAATAGGCAAGGATGTCAGCGCTACAGTTATTTTTTATTTTTTTGTCGTTTCCCCCTCTGTTTTCACCTAGTGATCTTATCAAACAAATAGTGTAGCGCTAAATGAGACCCAAAATACAAGGGTCAAAAACCGTACCGTGGTGCATCTTACAGGCTTGTAGTATTGGATTCCCAGTGGTGGGGTAATGCCAGGCTGGATGATAAAAGCAATATGGTGCTCCTCCTGGTGCTGGACCAGCCGGCCCTTTTGCCATGTCATCACAATTTTTTTTCACTGTGATCTCTGGTTATATGATTTGTTTTATGTTCACAGGTCACTCTGATTTATTTTGTTGAGATTTGGTTATTTTATTGCGACCCTTGTATTTTGGGTCTCATTTAGCGCTACACTATTTGTTTGATATCATTGCTAGGACTTTGTTTGTGTGTTAGCAGCTTCCTATACTTGCACTGTTTTTCTTGTTTCTTATGTTTTTGGGTTTAGCACGGTATTTTCCCTTTATTTATACACCTAGTGATCTTGCCAGTAACACATGCCACAGGCTCAAGGAAAAGCTGAAGAAGACTAATGCAGTTCTATGGGGGTTTGCCAGAACCATAATGCAACTGCGTACACTGCACTTGATTGCGGCGTGGTAGTACACCAATTATAGGTGTAGCGGTACCCCCATGGGGGCTGCTGATTGACTCTATACCCCACTGGCTACCCCGACTCTGCAGATCCTCTCTTACCTCTGACACCTCAGGTTCCATGCTGTAATAGGATGTTATCGATAAAAACTGCACACATCACTTTGGCTTCAGTTGGTATTTCCTTCTGTGAACGTGTACGAGGTGTAGTTGGCTTTTGAGGAGGTAATTAAGGTGCTTGAGGTACTCTCACTGCATCTGCTCGTGGTAGCAAGTTCCACATCTTTCTTGGTCCCGTCTCTCCTTCAGGTCTGATCTGATACACTGGTAAACCAGGAATTTGTTTACACACAATATAAGGTTGCGGCCTTCCCCGATCTGCCAACTTGTGTTTCCAGGTACTCCCAAATTTTTTCAATAGCACTCGGTCACCTGGTTGTAAATCCTGAATTTTTACTCTTGATTCCCTAGTAGCAGCATGTTCCACTGCTTTCTCATAGGCCTGTTGCAGATTCTTTTGCAGTCTATTCACATATCCCTTATGCAATGTTAATGGAGTATCATCCAGGGAGGTGCCAAAAGCCAGGTCAGCAGGGAGTCTAGCTTCTCTCCCGAACATAGGATGGTAAGGGGAGTAACCAGTGGCATCCCCTTACCATCCCCCTTTTAATAAAATCTTCTTTCTCTTAATAAAAGACAAAGGAAGATTTGTAATTTTTCCAATCTTTTCAAAAGGCAATTGGAACTCTCTTTCCACAGTATCGATAGTGATACCCAGAAAGTTGATACAAGTGGTACGGGCAGGGTATGGCTGGGTATTGCAGAGTATTGGCAGGGTATTGCAGAGTATTGGCAGGGTATGGCAGAGTATTGGCAGGGTATTGCAGAGTATTGGCAGGGTGTTGCAGAGTATTGGCAGGGTATTGCCAGGGTATTGCCAGGGTATTGGCAGAGTATGGCAAGGTATTGGCAGAGTATGGCAGGGTATTGGCAGAGTATGGAGGGATTGCTTAGCATGGATGGATGTGACTGCAATTATCACAGAGCAGCGCTGTGGGAACTACAGATCCAGCCCACAGCGCTGCTGCCATCCGATCTGTACACAGGCAATGCAGATCCAGCCCACAGCGCTGCTGCCATCCGATCTGTACGGATCAGTACAGAGGGGAGAGAGGAACATGACATTACGCCGGTTTGTTTACAAGTGATCGCTCGGTCATTTGACAGAGTGATCAAGTGGTAAACGGCCACCGGGTGTACCAAGATGGCCGCCGCTCCGGAGCTAGGCCGAAGCCGTGGCCATTCCTAAGGCCGAAGCAGCGGAGCGCTCCGCTGATCGCAGGGTGTGCCGATCCGAGCAGGTTGACCCGTTCGGATTACGGATCGGTGATGATCCGTTGCACCCCTACCAGGACTTCTACAAGATTCATGTCCCTAACCGTTCTTTACATCAAATGTTAAAATGTGGCAGGAGCCCCCGACAGGCCCTGAGGCATCCAACTGAACTCGTAGAATCCCAATGGACATATGAAAGCCATCTTCTCCTGGTGTTCTGGGTGCATGGGAATCTGGTAGTATCCACTCTTCAAGTCTAGCACACTAAACCACTTAGCTCCAGTAAGACACTGCAGATTGCTTTAATGCAAGGTGTGGTGTACTGGTCTGGGATGGTGCGCCGATTAAGAGTTCGATAGTCGATGCACGCGCGCAGTGACCCATTCTTTTTCCTTACCACCACGATGGGAGATGAATAAGGACTCCAAGATTCCTGGATGACCCCTGACCTTTTCAACTCCACAAGCTGCTCTCTTAAGTCTTCCAGGTCACTGAGAGGTACCCTTCTGGCCCGTTCTCTGAAGGGTTTGTCTTCCTGAAGGCAAATTCTGTGTTTGGTACTTCTTGCACATCCTTGCACATCCTACATCAGCTGGGTCTTCATCCTGTTCTGCCAAACAGGAGACAGGACCTCTGCACATCTCTGGAACTCGGCCATTCTTCAAGTCCTTAACTTCTTCAGGGATTACAGGGGTAGCAGCACTCACCTGCCCCACCAACATACAGGCTCCCAACTTAATGGGCTGATCAGTCACATTCTTTAACTGGATGGGCACATTCTTCCCTGTTCTGTGCAGATCTCGAGTAGGAACCAGCTCTGGAACCATTTTCAATCCAGCGGCCCTGGCTTGCTCATCCGTCTCCAACACCATGAATGGGCCTGGTTGGTCCCAAGTCAGCTTGATGGTGGCCTTCCCCGACCTCTCCGGCTGTAATACCCTCTCCTGAGTCTCCAACTTCCACAGCCGCCCCACCCCTCCTTTCGGGGCCTTCTTCTCTCTTGCCACCCGCTGACAAGCTTTCAGTAACTGTGGGTGAATCTTATTGGTGGTGGACCCATCTTCTTTCAGCACTGAGGACAGCAGCCTTCTCACTAGGTTGGTGTTAGTCCCCACCAGTATGTAATTTCGCCCAGCCCCAGGTGGTCTGGGGCACACGACAGTGTCTCCTATCAGTGCCAATCAGTGCTGGCTATCAGTGCTGCCTATCAGTGCCTATGAGTGCTGCCTATCAGTGCTTCCAATCAGTGCCCATCAGTTGACTGAGTTCAGGGATGGGCAGTTGAACTCAGCAGCCAGGCACATTGTCTATGGGGGCGGCCTGGTGGGGCACAACTTAAATCCATCTGTTTATTAATGCTACATGCCGATCTTTAGTATAATACGTAATCACCACACTACTATTTACAATAGACTACTGGAGGTAAATTTAAAAGTGTCATTAAAAGGCCTGCCGCTAAGCACTGTTATGTGTTCCCACACCACAAAAAAAAGTGTAGCGCTAACTTACTAATCAATA
Source organism: Lithobates sylvaticus (assembly GCA_028564925.1). NCBI lineage: Eukaryota > Metazoa > Chordata > Amphibia > Anura > Ranidae > Lithobates > Lithobates sylvaticus. The sequence continues at coordinate 48,293,116 of CM053029.1, forward strand.
ACTTAACAATAATGATGGGACCCTCTAATGTATGGAAATCTCAATAAACGTCAATATTACCACAATATCGGTCATATGTAACGTCACATATAATACACATCAAACTGAAAAAATAAATAAAAAATGAAACTTTGCAGGGATGGTGGAAACCCCTCCTATAGATATTTGCCATACAGATTAACTACAAGTGCAATAATTCCAGTGATATGTGATTTCACATGTAATATACATTTTTTTTTTACTTAGCAGGGATGGTGGAAACCCCTCTTCAGATAATTGCAAAACAAATTAACTTCAAGTGCAACAACTTTTTAGTTGGGAGGTTCTCACCATTATAGCACTTTGGAATTTTTATTGTTTAGATTGTTAAACTTAATTTTATATGTTTTAGTTACATATTATAATGTGAATTATTGCACTTGAAGTGAATTTTCCACCACCCTTGCTAAGTCCGCGTCTTTATGGACCTTGCTTTGTGCACTGGTGCGCAGTCATGTTAGAACAGGAAGGGGTCATCGCCAAACTGTTCCCACAACAATGGGAGCATAAAATTATCCAAAATGTCTTGGTATGCTGATGTCTTAAGAGTTCCCTTCACTGGAACTAAGGGGCCAAGCCCAACCCCTGAAAAACAACCCCACACCATAATCCCCCCTCCACCAAATGATTTGGACCAATGCACAAAGCAAGGTCCATAAAGACATGGGTGAGCGAGTTTGGGGTGGAGGAACTTGACTGGCCTTCACATTAAAGTGGAGACTGTGAGCCAGTGTAGAAATCGAGTTATTACTGTATTAATAACTATATTTCAATAATTCATATTGATGAGGAAAGTTCCAAGAAAATCTGTTCAGTTCTCGTGTAAAAACTCCAAAATTGATTTAATAATAAAAATAGCAAAATATTAAAAAAAACTATGTCAAAATTGTAGAATATAAAAAATAGCATCAATAAGTTTCTTATTCTTGAAATGAAGATTGTATAAATGTATCTTTGTGTGTGTGTGTGTGTGTGTGTAAGAAGGTTTGTCAGCCTCCTTCAATGTCCCTCGTGTCTGTTGGAGTGCAAGTCTGAACTCAAGAAACAGCCTGTCTGTATTTTTACTAACTTACTACTCCTACAGCTAACCCCCCATCATTTTCCCAATTAAGGCTGGCTTAAGAGTTCCGCTGGGCTATATTGTTCCACAGAACGCCCGCAAATTTTGAATGAACATTCCCTCCCACCTGATCCAACAGGATGTTGAAATACAAAACCGTCTCTAATCAAAACATTCCATTGGGATGGCAAAACTGCCATGTATTAAACCTTTTAACTTATACAATACAAGTTTCCTATCTTCTAAACCAAATACTACATATATCAGTAGATAGATTATATACATTTAAAATGTACTTAATACTAATCCTATATAGAACTGCTTTTCCCAAGAAATGTATTTGAAGCTTCAAACAAATCTTTACATAAATATATGTAAAAATCTATATGAATATATTTATTTCACTTTATCCATATCTAGAATATATGATGATATACATAAGCAAGTCAATGATATTCTAACAGCCAGGCCTTCTCATCCAACATCAGTGCCTGGCCTCGCAAATGCTCTTCTGGAAGAATGGTCAAACATTCTCATAGACACACTCCTAAACCTTGAGGACAGCCTTCCCAGAAGAGTTGAAGCTGTTATAGCTGCAAAGGGTGGGCCAACTGAATATTGAACCCTATGGATTAAGACTGGGATGCCATTAAAGTTCATGTGCGTGTAAAGCAGGCGTCCAAATACTTCTGGTAATACAGTGTATATGTGTATATATATATATATATATATATGAATGTGTGTTTGAACTTTGGGGTGCACACCCTAATGCAATAGGCTGCGCACGCCTATGCTCCTGACCACTGCACTCTGTATGCTGAACTGTACATCCCATACTCCTGACCACCACACTCTGTTTGCCGGATTGTATGTAGCAAAGTCTTTAACCTCTTGCAGCCTAATGAGGACCTTCAAGGCCAAAGATAGCTGACATCCTTCCATATGTAGTGGGTTGTGAGGCATAGTAGGTGCAAAGATGGTGAAAGTCATTGGGCACCAGACACTTCTTGGATGCAAAAGATTTTTTATTTCTTTAACAACTCTTTTATATTTTGAAGGGAAAGACAGTTAGGGCCAGGACACCCTTGAGTGGTTGCAATTTCAATGAGCAGACTTTGGGACTTCAATAGGAGGACAGCTGTACAGGGAAAGGCCCCAGCAAGATGCCACTTCTGCACGTGCAGGATTGCTGTCTCCTATGGCAGTGATGGTAAACCTTGGCACCCCAGATGTTTTGGAACTACATTTCCCATGAGACTCATGCACTCTGCAGTGTAGTGAAGCATCATGGGAAATGTAGTTCCAAAACATCTGGGGTGCCAAGGTTTGCCATCACTGTCCTATGGCATTCTGTATACTGGACTGCACATTACATATTCCTGACCACTGCACTTCGTATGCTGATCTGTATATTAGATATTAATCCTGACCACTGCACTCTGTATGCTGGACTGCCCATTGCATACTCCTTACCACTGTATTCTGAATGTTGGACTGCGTCTTACACACCCTTGATCACTGCATTCTGTATGTTGGACTGTGCATTACACACTCCTGATCACTGCATTCTGTATGTTGGACTGCCCATTATACACTCCTGATCACTGCATTCTGTATGTTGGACTGTGCATTACACACTCCTGATCACTGCATTCTGTATGTTGGACTGTGCATTACACACTCCTGATCACTGCATTCTGTATGTTGGACTGTGCATTACACACTCCTGATCACTGAATTCTGTATGTTGGACTGCCCATTACACACTCCTGATCACTGCATTCTGTATGTTGGACTGCCCATTACACACTCCTGATCACTGCATTCTGTATGTTGGACTGCCCATTACACACTCCTGATCACTGCATTCTGTATGTTGGACTGCCCATTACACACTCCTGATCACTGCATTCTGTATGTTGGACTGCCCATTACACACTCCTGATCACTGCATTCTTTTGCATTAACTGCAAACTACCTTTACCTTTACTTAAACTTCAAATGGATAAGACTTGGAGTAAGGTGCAGGTTTTGTCAAGATGCACTTCATATTTTTTATTTATTTTTTGGCAGTACATCTGGCTGCCAGTCCCCATAGAACTTGTTTTACAGGTAACAACTATATCCGTGTTTGTATTTGCTCTTGGAAAAGAAACATTTTAATAAGCCTGTAATAACTTTGGTGAATGTCCCAACCAATGTTCTTTAGCTGACATTGTATCAGTGCTATAAATATGGGAGCTCAGTAGACTAGTCCCAGTATATCTGGTCTAATCTGAGGAACCATGGGGAGGAAGATGCTGCTGAGCTGGATTGTGACCTTCACCCTCCTCCACTCCACACCGACCCACAGCAAAGAGATTTCTGTAGACAACAGTGGTCCTTGGGGTGTATGGGGAGACCTAGAAAACTGCCCACCTGGAACAGTAGCAACGGGCTTTGCTTTGAAGGTAATTTTTAATTTGATTGTCTTGACTCCCAACCAATGTTCTTTGGCTGCCATTGTATCAGTGCTATAAATTTGGTAACTCTGTACACTAGTCTGAGAATATCTGGTCTATGCAGAGGAACCATGGTGAGGAAAATGCTGCTGAGCTGGATTGTCACCTTCACCCTCCTCCACACCACGCTGACCCACAGCAAAGAGATTTCTGTAGACTACGGTGGTCCTTGGGGTGTATGGGGAGACCTAGAAAACTGCCCACCTGGAACAGTAGCGAAGGGCTTTGCTTTGAAGTTAATTTTTGATTTGATTGAAAGAGAACCCTGTGCCAGAATCTGAAGGTCCATCCTTAGCCACTTGCCCTCCAGACAATTAACCCCCTTCCTGACCAGGCCATTTTTTTGCGATACTGCACTGCAATATTTTAACTGATAATTGTGCCGTTGTGCGACGTTGTGCGACGTTGTACCCAAATAAAATGTATGTGCTTTCTGTCCCACAAATAGAGCTTTCTTTTGGTGGTATTTGATCACCTCTGCAGTTTTTATTTTTTGCACTATGAACAAATAAAAATGTTTACTTTCTGCTATAAAAAAAATCCAATACATTTAAAAAAAAAAATCAAATTTCTTCATAAATTATGTATTCTGCTACTTTTTTTGGTAAAAAATGTATTTTTTTTTACTAGTAATGGCAGCTATAAGCAACTTATATTAAGATATTGCAGCAGGCAAATTGGACACTAACACAGAACAGAAATGGAAATTCTTCAAAAAGACAGTGTGTGAACTCACTGCAAAGTATATTCCCATGGGCAATAAGTTTAACCACCACAGTACTGGGCACTTTCGCCCCCTTCCTTCCCAGACCAATTTTCAGCTTTTAGCGCTCTCGCACTTTCAATGACAATTTCGCAGTCATGCTACACTGTACCCAAATTAAATTTTTATCATTTTTTTCGCACAAATAGAGCTTTCTTTTGGTTACATTTATTCACGACTTCATTTTTTATATGTATGGGACATGTGTTTTGGGGGATCATTACTATGTGGCCCCTTATGATGTCACAGTCCCGGGGGATGCTGGGACTGTGACACCATAAGGGGGGGTCACCATGTCACATCACCCGGTGACCCCGCCCCTTATGCCTATATAAGTCGCCACACAACGCGTCCCTGCCATTACGGCTGGAGAGAGCGTTGTGTCAACATTGGAAGGAAGAAGAAGAAGGCGGCGGCGCCGACAGCGTCAAGACCGGGCCAACGCTAGTAAAAGAGCTGTAAGAAGATAGCGGAGACCTGGCAGAAGAGAGGGACAAGACCCCCAAAGTCGGAAGAAGACCCCCGAAGTTGGAAGAAGACCACCGGATGGTGGCGGCGACCAAGGAGAAAGCCGGGCTCCTCCGCTAGTAAAAGAGCTAGCGGTAAAAGAGCAGAAGATAGCGGAGGAGCCTGGCGAGAAGACCCCCGAAGTCGGAAGAAGACCCCCGGAGCTGTCTAATAAAGTACTTTAAAAACCTGTGTTGTGTTTTTTATTAACACTTTTTTCCCCAGGTGAATGGGTAGGGGTACATGGTACCCCATGCTCATTCACATAGGGTGGGGGGTCGAAATCTGGGGGCCCCCTTATTAAAGGGTGGTCCCGGATTATGATAAGCCCCCCGCAGACCCCGACAACCAACGGCCAGGGTTGTCGGGAAGAGGCCCTTGTCCTCATCAACATGGGCACAAGGTGCTTTGGGGTGGGGGGTCCCCGCCCCCTGACCTGACCCCCTGACCGGGCTGTGTTTTCGGCGTAGGGGTTCCCCTTTAAATCCATACCAGGCGACGGGGCTCACGAGGTGTCAATCTTGCCGATGGAGGCGGCGACATTCACTTCCTTCGCTAGTCCCGTCTACCTGGTCCCGGGCAGTAGATGTAATCGCGGTAACGCCGCCCAAGTAATGGGAACAGCGCTACCATGAGGGGAAGAGTAATCAGTTAGATTACTCGTTACCCTCTAAAGTAACTGCGTTAAGTAACTCTGTTTATTTTAACTGAGTTACTTACATCACTGGGAGAGGAGAGCCGATCACCTAGCAACCGGCTCTCTGTTTACATCACATGACGGCTGTTATTGGACACGGCCGTCATGTGATCAGGAGGGCCAATCACAGAGCCCTCCTTCTGATCTGAGCTGCGCCATGTCCGGGTGATGCAGCAGCACCTGAACGTCCACTCAGAAGGAGAGGGCGCCCACCCGGCCGTACATATGCAGTGGCCGGGTGGGAAGTGGTTAAAAGGCTAAAAATATAACCTATGTGGCCTATGACCAAAGTAAAAAAAAAGACTATAAATAGTAAGAAAAGAGCTTTTAAAAAATATAAAAATGAGGGAACACTATCATCGTTTACAGGTTACAAAGAATACAACAGAATTTCTAAAAAGAAAATCAAGGACGCAAAAATTAATGTCAGATTGCAAAAGATAGTAGCACAAACCCCAGAAAATATCTTAAAGCAGTTCTGCTTAAAAAAAAAACATTTAAAGTCAGTAGCTACAAATACTGCAGCTGTTGACTTTTAATAATCAGACACTTACCTGTCACAGGTTCCAGCGATGCGGGTGCACGAAGCCCCACTCATCTCCCCTCCTCTGTGTGGTGTCGGCATTGTAACTGTGGGCGCCTGGCTGGGGCTTCACAGCCAGGAACCCACTGCGCATTCGCGAGCCGCGCTGTGTGCCGTGACTGGCCGGGCAATCATCTGGGACCTGTGACGTGTCCCAGATGATTGCCGAGAGGGAGGGGGAGAGGTGATCTCCCTTCCGGTGCCACGGTGCGCCAGAAGTGGGAGCTGGAACCCTCTGAAAAGAGGGTACCGGCTCCCCCCCCCTCCAAAAAAAAATGACATGCCAAATGTGGCATGTCAGGATGCGTTCCAGGTGCTTTTGTGCATGCGCGTCTTTGATGCATTCCAGTGAGTTTTTGATGCGTTTTTGGTGCATTTTTGATGCAGTCCATTGCTTTTTTCCTCCCTCTTTTTTCTTAACCTTAAATAAGGACATGGGTGTTCCAGTGCGTTTTTGGTGCATTTAGGTGCGTTCCAGTGCGTTACAATGCATTTTTTATGCGCTTTGCAGCGTTTTCCAGTACAGTCCAGTGCAGAAAAAATGCAGTATGTTTTTTTTTCTGGAACTGGAACACACTGGAACTGCAAGCACTGGTGTGAACTATGCCATTGAAAACCATATAACCTACTTTCCATGCGTTTTTGATGCAGAAAAAAATGCACTGGACTGCATGTGGTGTGAACTGGCCCTTAAAGCGGAAGTTCAATTTTTGGGTGGAACTCCGATTTAACCACTTGCCTACAGGGCACTTACACCCCCCTTCCTGCCCAGGCCATTTTTCAGCTTTCAGCGCTGCTACACTGTACCCAAATTAAATTTGTATAATTTTCTTCACACAAATAGAGCTTTCTTTTGGTGGTATTTTAATCACTGCTGGGTTTTTTATTTTTTACAAAAAAAAAAAAGACCAAATAGTTTGAAAAAAAAAATTTTTTTACTTAGTTTCTGTCAGTAAATTTTGTAAATAAGTAATTTTTCTCCTTTGCTGATGTGCGCTGATGAGGCGGCATTGATAGGCACTGATAGGCTGAACTGGTGGGCATTGATGAAGTGGCACTTATGGGCACTGATGAGGAGGCACTTATGGGTACTGATTAGGTGGCACTAATGAGGAGGAGGCACAAATATGTTGCACTTATGGGCACTGATAGGTGGCACTGATATGTGGCACTGATGGGCACTGATAGGTGGCACTGATGGGCATGGGTGGCACTGATGGGTGATACTGATGGGGATTGATGGACAACAGTGATGGGCGTTGATGGGCAAAATTGATAGGCAGCACTAATAGCCAGCACTGACTGGCAGCACTAATGGGCACTGATTGGTGGCACTTGGTGCTGGTGGGCACTGATTGCTGGCACTGGTGGGCACTGATTACTGGCACTGGTGGGAAATGGTGGGCACTAATTTCTGGCACTGATTGGTGACATGGTGGCGCTTTATTGTAATCAGGGCACTGATGATCAGTAAGTTCACACGGATTTTGGGCCAAACTTGTCTTGTATACACACGGTGCCACAAAGTTGTCGGAAAATCTGATCGTTCTGAACGAGGTGACGTACAACACGTTCGTTGGGACTATAAACGAGCCAGTAGCCAATAGCTTTCGTCTCTTAACCACATGCCGACCGTGCTATAGCCGAAAGACGGCTGCAGCGCGGTGGGCTTATTTTGGGTGGACGTGCTACGGACGTCCTCCCAGAAACTTGCTCCCGCACGCCCCCTGGGGCACGCACTCAGGAACATTCGTGACCGCCGGGTCCCGAGGACCCGGCGCATCACGGATCACGGTAAACAGCCGCTGATATCGGCCGTTTACCACGTGATCACATGTACACAAACTGGCATCACGTCATGGCGCCGGTTCCTCCCTCCCCTCTCTGTACCGATCGGTACAGTGAGAGGGGAGAAGCGGAAAGGGGGAGAGACGGGACCAGCGCTGTGGGCTGGATGTGTAGTGCCCACAGCGCTGGTCAGTGCCTGCAATACACTGCCACCACTGTGCAATACACTGCCACCACTGTGCAATACTCTGCCACCACTGTGCAATGCTCTGCCCCCACTGTGCAATGCTCTGCCCCCACTGAGCAATACTCTGCAACCACTGTGCAATGCTCTGCCCCCACTGTGCAATACTCTGCAACCACTGTGCAATGCTCTGCCCCCACTGTGCAATGCTCTGCCCCCACTGTGCAATACTCTGCCACCACTGTGCAATACTCTGCCACCACTGTGCAATGCTCTGCCCCCACTGTGCAATGCTCTGCCCCCACTGTGCAATACTCTGCAACCACTGTGCAATGCTCTGCCCCCACTGTGCAATGCTCTGCCCCCACTGTGCAATGCTCTGCCCCACTGTGCAATACTCTGCCCCCACTGTGCAATGCTCTGCCCCCACTGCGCAATGCTCTGCCACCACTGTGCAATGCTCTGCCACCACTGTGCAATGCTCTGCCACCACTGTGCAATACTCTGCCACCACTGTGCAATACTCTACCAATACTGTGCAACACTGCAATACTCTGGCAATACTCTGCCAATACTTGCCAATACTCTGCCAATACTCGCCAATACTCTGCCAATACTCGTCAATAATCTGCAATAATTTTTAATAGAAACAAAGAATTTTTTTTTTTACCGAATTTTCAGTATTTTTTTGATTTATATCGCAAAAAATAAAAAACCCAGCGGTGATTTAATACCACTAAAAGAAAGCTCTATTTGTGTGAAAAAAAGGACACAAAATTAATTTGGGTACAGTGTTGCATGACTGAGTAATTGTCATTCAAAGTGTGAGAGCACCGAAAGCTGAAAATTGGTCTGGTTAGGAAGGGGGTTTAAGTGCCCAGTGGGTAAGTGGTTAATTTTAGACATGTGCACAATAGAAAAATTTGTTTATTTTCGTTTCGTTTCTTTAGTTTCCGTTGATTCGTAACGATTCGTAAATTCGTAAGTCGTCGGTGTTCGTATTCGTAACGATTCGTATTTTTCGTAAGAGTTATTTTTTCGTTGATTCGTTTTTCCGTTAGTTTAATTTTCGTTTATTCGAAATTCGGACGCATTCGTATTTTCGTAGATTTAGTTACATTCATACTTTGTAAGATTGATTTATTCGTACTTTCGTAACATTGTTACATAATTCATAATTTTATGTAATGTGTATGCTATTATTACATTTTAAGAGACACAGAAAATTACGAATCGAAAAAAAAAAGTTACGAATGTACGAATTTTTTCGTTCAATCCATTTGAAGCACGTTAAGCAGCGCCATTGCAAGAGACACGGAAAATTACGAATCAAAAAAAAAAAAGTTACGAATGTACACATTTTTTCGTTCAATCTATTCGAAGCACGTTAAGCAGCGCCATTGTAAGGGACACGGAAAATTACCAATTCAACAATTCAAAAAAAAGTTACGAATGTACGAATTTTTTCGTTAATTTTGATTTTCGTTGTTCCTGTTTTCGTTTTTCAGTTTTTATTTTTTCGTAGTTTCGTTGTTTCTAATTTGGTAAATTCGGATTTTCCTTTTTCTTTGGATTCGTTCGATTCGAACATTCGTTATTCGTTAAAATTTTTAGCGAATCGTTCGTTCATTCGTACTATAACGAATGAACGAATATAACGAATTTTAACGAAAAACGAAAAAAAAATGAAACGTGTCTAGTTAATTTATTCTGAGCATGCGTGGCACTCTGTACGTCGGAATTGTCTACACATGATCGTAATTTAAACGATCGGATTTTGTTGTCGGAAAATTTTAGGTCCAGCTCTCAAACTTCGTGTGTCGGAAATTCCGACGGAAAAAGTCCGATGGAGCCCACACACAATCGGATTTTCCAACAACACGATCCGATGGCACATTTTCCGTCGGAAATTCCGACCGTGTGTACAGGGCATTAGAATTAATTTGTATTTCGTAATTCGTGTCCAAAATGCAATTTTCGTTGGGTTCGTTAACTTTTCGTAACAATTACAAATGTTCGTTATGATGAATTTATCATTATGAGGGGCTCCCACCATCCCTGTGCTGTGCTCATTATGAGGGGCTCCCACCATCCCTGTGCTGTGCTCATTATGAGAGGCTCCCACCATCCCTGTGCTGTGCTCATTATGAGGGGCTTCCACCATCCCTGTGCGGTGCTCATTATGAGGGGCTCCCACCATCCCTGTGCTGTGCTCATTATGAGGGGCTTCCACCATTCCTGTGCTGTGCTCATTATGAGGGGCTCCCACCATCCCTGTGCTGTGCTCATTATGAGGGGCTCCCACCATCCCTGTGCTGTGCTGACTTCCTGGGTTTTTTAACTTTATCATAACGAATAATCGTAATTAACGAACATTCTTATTTTGTCCGATTCTGAATCTCCCATCGACTTCCAGTACCAGTCTCCCACTCCCATATTAAAAAAGGTTGTTTCCCAAAACCTCTGATTGGTCAACAAAACACCAGTCACGTTTTCCGAAATTCCTAAACGAAATTTCGTATTTCATACAAAATTCGGAAGCGTAACAATTCGTATTTTCGATTCGTACAAAACTAATCGCACATGTCTAATACAGAGTAAACCCACTATTGAATACATGAATATATGAAAGATACTTTACTTTCACATCTTGTTCCTGACACTTGAACCTCCTCTAGACCACTATTATCAGCTTCCGGATACATTCAATTCAGTGTTTGGTTGCTTTCATCATTTGCCATTGATCTGTGTTCATTTGGAGTTTGGATTTTGGTGCAACATCCATGCTTTCTGTGGATCATCTTTAATTCCTTACCTCACGGGATAATTTTGCCCTCTACCAGGGTGTATAATTCCATGTATGTTTCTTCCTCCGAGTAGCTTAGTGCTTATACAGAGGACATTATATAATGTACACAACACAATAGCACTTATGGTTTTACAATACAACCATAGAGGTGATCACATTCTTTTAGCAATGTATGTGTCGTGTTATGTGTGGGTTTTTACATGTAGCTTTCTATAACTTATTCATATCATTAAACTTTTTGTCTTTGTGAGATGTGCGGTGGGCTATGAGAGTTTTTTGTTTTGTCAAATGTGGAGGTGGTTGAGCTAAATTCAGGTTTGTTATTCTTGAGTTACACAAGTAAAAATTTGGACAGAGGGGTGGCTGTGGACATGGTATACTTGGATTTTGCAAAAGCATTTGACACCATTCCCCACAGCTAATGTGTAAGCTAAGGTCTACAGGCTTGGAAATATCAGTTTGTAAATGGATAGAAAACTGGCTAAATGACAGAATTCAGAGACTAGTGGTTAATGATTCTTATGCGGCGTACACACGCTCTGACTTTCTGGCGGGATTGTCCGCCGGACCTAGTCCAGCGGACAAACCGCCGTACTTTCCAGAGGAGTTCCGCCGGACTTTCCGACCGTGTGGACTTGCCCACACACGCCCGGACTTTTCCGGCAGCTTTTTTGAAAAAGTCTGCGGGACTTTTGAAATGAACGGATTTGCTGACACACGATCGGAAAGTCCGTTCATTTAGAATGTGACTCCAGGTAAACGGGACTAGCGAAAGCAGTGAATGCCGCCGCGCTAGCCCCGTCACCTGGTATGGATTTAAAGGGAAATCCCTACGCCGAAAAAACGGCGTGGGGGTCCCCCCCCAAATCCATCTCAGACCCTTATCCGAGCACGCAGCCCGGCCGGTCAGGAAAGGGGGTGGGGACGAGTGAGTGCCCCCACTCCTGATCCATACCAGGCCGTGTGCCCTCAACATGGGGGGTCCCCTGCGGCCCCCCACCCCAAAGCACCTTGTCCCCATGTTGATGAGGACAAGGGCCTCTTCCCGACAACCCTGGCCGTTGGTTGTCGGGCTCTGTAAGGGGGCCCCCAGATACCGGCCCCCCCCCACCCTATGTGAATGAGTATGGGGTATGATGTACCCCTACCCATTCACCTAAGGAAAGAAAGTGTAAATAAAAAAACGACACAATTTTTTAAAATATTTTATTGCACAGCTCCGGGGGTCCCTGACAACCAACGGCCAGGGTTGTCGGGAAGAGGCCCTTGTCCTCATCAACATGGGGACAAGGTGCTTTGGGGTGGGGGGGCCGCAGGGCCCCCCTTTCCCCAGGGCACCCCCCATGTTGAGGGCACGCGGCCTGGTATGGGTCAGGAGGGGGGGCGCTCGCTCGTCCCCACCCCCTTTCCTGACCGGCCGGGCTGCGTGCTCGCCCACACACGGGCGGAATGTCCGGCGGACTCTAGTCTGGCGGACAATCCCGCGGGAAAGTCCGCTTGTGTGTACGGGGCCTTACTCTGAATGGTCTAAGGTTATCAGTGGTGTACCCCAAGGTTCAGTGCTGGGACCCTTACTTTTTAATATCTTTATAAATGATATTGGGTCTGGGATTAAAAGTACCAGTCTGACACCATTTCAGATGACACCAGGCTATGCAGTAGAATAACGTCCTTACAGGATGTCTCCAACATACAAGCCAACCTAAATGCACTGTTTAATTGGGCAACTATTTAGCAAATGAGGTTTAATGTTGATAAATGTAAAGTTATGCACTTGGGGGCTAATAAGCTCAATAATAGCATGCAATGTCAAGCTGCGGTTTCCAATGCGAGCAATGTTCTTTCTTGTATTAAGAGAGGTATGGACTCCAGAGAGACAGATATAATTTTGCCCCTGTTCAAATCATTAGTAAGGCCTCATCTGGAATATGCAGTTCAGTTTTGGACACCAGTTCTCTAAAAGGATATCGGGGAACTGGAGAAAGTGCAGAGAAGGGCAACCAAACTGATAAGAAGCATGGAGGAGCTCAGCTATGAGGAAAGATTAGAGGAACTAATAGGTCTGCGAGTGCACGTAGGTCTGCAAGTGCACGTAGGTCTGCAAGTGCACGTAGGTCTGCGAGTGCACGTAGTTCTGCGAGTGCATGTAGGTCTGCGAGTGCACGTAGGTCTGCGAGTGGTCTGCAAGGGCACGTAGTTCTGCAAGTGCATGTAGTTCTGTGAGTGCACATGGTCTGCGAGTGCACATGGTCTGCAAATGCACATGGTTTGCGAGTGCACGTAGGTCTGTGAGTGGTCTGCGAGTGCACGTAATTCTGCGAGTGCATGTAGGTCTGCGAGTGCACGTAGGCCTGCGAGTGCACGTAGTTCTGTGAGTGCACATGGTCTGCGAGTGCACATGGTCTACGAGTGCACGTAGGTCTGCGGGTGCGCGTAGTTCTGCGAGTGCACGTGGTCTGCGAGCGCATGTAGGTCTGCGAGCGTACGTAGGTCTGCGAGTGGTCTGTGAGTGCACATAGGTCTGCGAGTGCATGCAGTTCTGAGAGGGCATGTAGGTCTGCGAGTGGTCTGCGAGTGCACGTAGGTCTGCAAGTGCACATAGGTCTGCGAGTGCACGTGATCTGCGAGTGCACGTAGTTCTGCAAGTGCACATGGTCTGGGAGTGGTCTGCGAGTGCACGTAGGTCTACAAGTGGTCTGCAAGTGCACGTAGGTCTGCAAGTGGTCTACGAGTGCACGTAGGTCTGCGAGTGCACGTAGTTCTGCGAGTGGTCTGTGAGTGCATGTAGGTCTGCAAGTGCACGTAGGCCTACGAGTGCACATAGTTCTGCAAGTGGTCTGCGAATGTATGTAGGTCTGCAAGTGCACGTAGGTCTGCGAGTGGTCTGCGAGTGCACGTAGGTCTGCGAGTGGTCTGCGAGTGCACGTAGGTCTGCGAGTGCACGTAGGTCTGCCTTGCTAGAAGGCATAAATTGGGATAAAATCTTAGGAACAAAGAACACGGGGGAGAGATGGGTTTGCTTTAAGAGCATATTAAATAAGGGCATTAGCCAATGCATACCATTGGCTAATAAATTTATAAGAGCGAACAAAAGTCCTGGATGGCTTAACTCCAATGTAAAAATGCATATAAAGGCAAAGGAGAAGGCCTTCAAAAAATACAAGGTTGAGGGATCATCATCAGCATTCAGACTTTATAAAGAATACAACAAGAAATGTAAGGGTGCAATAAGGATGACTAAGATAGAACATGAAAGACACATAGTGGAGGAGAGCAAAAAAAATCCCAAGAAATTCTTTATGTATGTAAACAGTAAAAAAGGGAGGACAGACTTAACATTAATAAATCACCGGGACCAGATGGCCTGCACCCGAGGGTACTTAGGGAACTCAGTCAAGCAATTGCCAGACCATTGTTCCTAATTTTTACTGACAGTCTACTGACTGGAATGGTACCAGATGATTGGAGAAAAGCCAAAGGGGGATATGATCAACATGTACAAATACATAGGTGGTTCATATAGTGAACTTAGTGTTGACAAGGGGGCACTTGTTATGTCTGGAGGAAAAGAGATTTAATCTCCAAATACGGAAAGGTTTCTTCACAGTAAGAGCTGTGAAAATGTGGAATAGACTCCCTGTAGAGGTGGTTCTGGCCAGCTCAGTAGCTTGCTTTAAAAAAGGCCTGGAATATTTCCCAAATGTACATAATATAACACGGTACTAACATTTATAGGTAAAGTTTATCCTGGAAATATCTGACTGCCTTTCAGAGGATCAGGAAGGAATTTTTTCACCTGCTGCAGCAAATTGGATCCTGCTTTTCTGAGTTTTTTTTTTTTGCTTTTCTCTGAATCATCTGTGGGTATAGGATTGTGTATATGGGATTTTATGATATATTTTTTTTCCATTTTATGGGTTGGACTGGATGGAGTTTTTTCAACCTGACTAACTATGTAACTATTAGACATGTGCACAACAAAAAAAATTTGTTTATTTTCGTTTCCGTTGATTCGTAACGATTCGTAAGTCGTCGGTGTTCATATTCGTAACGATTCGTATTTTAGTTAGAGTTATTTTTTCGTTGATTCGTTTTTCCGTTAGTTTCATTTTCGTTTATTCGTTTATTCGAAATTCGGACGCACTCGTAGATTCGTAATTGGAGCATAATTCATAATGTTATGTAATGTGTATGCTATTATTACATTTTAAGAGACACGGAAAATTACGAATCGAAAAAAAAAGTTACGAATGTACGAATTGTTTCGTTCAATCCATTTGAAGCACGTTAAGCAGCGCCATTGTAAGAGACACGGAAAATGACAAATCGAAAAAAAAAAAATAAAAAAGTTACAAATTTTTTCGTTCAATCCATTCGAAGCACGTTAAGCAGCGCCATTGTAAGGGACATGGAAAATTACCAATTCAACAAAAAAAAAAAGTTACGAATGTATGAATTTTTTCGTTCATTTTGATTTTCGTTGTTCCTGTTTTCGTTTTTCGGATTTTCTTCTTTCGCAGATTTGTTGTTTCTAATTAGTTTTTTTCGGATTTTCGTTGTTTTCGGATTCGTTCGATTTGAACGATTCGTTATTCGTTAAAATTTTTTGAGAATCGTTCGTTCATTCGTACGAAAACGAATGAACGAAAATAACGAAAAAAAACGAAAGATGAAAAAAAACGAAACGAATTGCACATGTCTAGTAACTATGGGGTTTATTTACTAAAGATGGAGAGTGTAACATTAGGCTCACTTCTGCATAAAAAACCAATCAGCTTCTAACCTCAGCTTGTTCAATTAAGCTTTGGCAATAAAACCTGGCAACTCTTTGGTTTCTATGCAGAAGTGAGCCTAATGTTGCACTCTCCAGCTTAAGTAAATAAACCCCTATGTAACTATGTAACTGACACTTTTACAGTGATCAGTGCTAAATGAATAAGTACTGTCACTGTACTAATGACACTTGATGAGAAGGGGTTAACATCAGGGACAATAAAAGGGTTAAATGTGTTGCCAGTGCTTGTGTGCTGTGGGGGAGGAGCTTTTACTAAGGAAAGGCATAGATCCATTTCCCTGCTTTGCAAGGACACAGGATCAATGCCTTCCGTACTGATAGAATGACGACCTGCCTTGTTTACATAGGCATATTGCCGTTCTGCCTGTGTACTGATCAATCGGCGGGTGCCGTCTGCGGTACCCACCGCTATGCTCCTGCTGTGTGTGATCACAGCTGGAGTGAGCCAACGGCGGCGCGCATGCGTGCCCCAGAGCAGGAAGTGTCAGATCATTAGACATGTGCGCCGTCAATAAATTTGTTTTGTTCCGTTCCATTTCGTATTAGAATTAATTCGTATTTCATAATTCGTGTCCGAAATTTCATATGAAATACGAATTTTCGTTAGGTTCGTTAACTTTTCGTAACAATTACAAATGTTTGTTATGATGAATGTATCATTATGAGGGGCTCCCACCATCCCTGTGCTGTGCTGTGCTGACTTCCTGGGTTTTTAACTTTTAGGTTCGCTAACTTTTCATAACAATTACGAATGTTCGTTAGGAATTGGGACCCGAAATTCATAAACGAAATTTCGTATATCGTACAAAATTCCGAAGCATAGCAAGTCGTATTTCGGATCCTCCCGAATGTACAAATTTGCGGAAATTCGTACGAAAATAATCGCACATGTCTACAGATCATGTACTAGGTACATGATCCAGCACAGCCGTGCCACTTTGCTACCATATTTACTAAGTTATACAGTCGGCAAGTGGTTAATGTAGAGTAAGGGAGATTATAACCAGTGACAGTATTTTTTTGTCATCTGTGTACCACTGGGGAGATTTACCTTCATTTTCTGTCCTATATACAAAACAGGAAGTGAGAGGTAATCCCGTCAAGGTGAATACTCACCAGAACTATATATACCCATGGTATATAATGGCAGGGTGGTTAGTGAGCAGTATGTAGTGACAGGGCAGACAATGATCAGTATGTAGTAGCAGGATGGTCAGTGAGAAGTATGTAGTGGCAGGGCAGTCAGTGAGCAATATGTAGTGCCAGGGCAGTGAGCAGTATGTAGAGGAAGGGCATTCAGTTGGCAGTATATAGTGGCATCGCAGTCAGTGAGCAGTATGTAATGGCAGGGCAATCAATAATCAGTATGAAGTGATAGGGTGGTCAGTGAGCAATGTGTATTGACATGGTAGGACAGTATGTAGTGGCAAGGCAGTGAATGAGCCGTATGAAGTGGCAGGGCAGTCAGTGAGCAGTATGTATTGGCAGGGCAGTCAGTGAGCAGTGTGAAGGGAGTCACTTTAGGTAGAGGGCTTGTGGAACCCAGCTTACCTTAGAGAGGGCGGGAAACTCCTTGTCCAGCTCACCCAGTCCCTCCCATATGTAAGTTACCCTATGTCTATTAGGGGCACAGGGTGACGAGACACCCAGTCTGGTCTGCACTAACCAGATTCCCAGTACAACCACACCGGACTCAACATTTCGTTTTACCCCTGTTATCTAGGGTTCTATATGTGTGATGTGTGCTGAATGAATAAAGGGGATCTTTCACTTGGGGCAGTAATATTTCTGAACAATATCCCTCAAGGAATATATGAAGATAAATAATTTCACCGTTCAGACTGCTAGATTGTTTAAGGTGGGGTGGGGGTTGTTATGTGTTTGTTAAGTGCCTGTATCCCATTGTTCTATTGTTTCTGTCTGCCTTGGGAGCAAAGTATTATGGGATGTATATGTGTATATGGATTGGCTTACATGTTACTGAGGGAGGTAAAGTCTACCCGGCCTGTGTCAATATGCAAAGGAGGAGGGATTGTCCTCTGAGTGTATATCTCCTTGTGCCTCTGTTCAAATAAACGTATTCTGGTTTACTCCAAAACTGGTGTTGCCTAGTTCTTGGGGTAACTATAGCCAGATTCACTGACAGATTCTCGTGTTCCAGAGCATTTGGAAGCAGCTGTCAGGGCTGGGCTCCCCTGACAGCTGTCGGCTAATTGCCAGCTCCTATCTCTCCACAGTTACTCAGCTGTTGATGATATCCTGCTCGTCAGTCCTGCCTACTTAAGCCATCCAGCCCAGAGGCTCTCTGCCTTCCCCTTGGTCAACATCACAGAGACTATCTCCTGCATTCCTGTTAAAGACTTGCTTTGCTGACATCCCTTCTGGCTCCAGATCCTGCTTGCTGATTTACTACGCTCATCTCCTGCTTTCTGACGTTTGGCTTGTCTGACTATCCGTTCCGGTTACTGAACTCTGGCTATGTTTTGACTATGTTTGTTCTATTTACTTTTATTATTAAACAAGTGTGATTTAACTGTACTTCTGTCTTGGTCTGATTTCATGGTTTCTGACAGCAGCTTCTTGGCGGAGATACCCAGTCAGGGTGTCCAGATTCTGTCACAAGCTGTCAGGAAAGGTTCCATCTGCCGGTAATATCTATCATTTGGCTTGCAGCGTTCCAGCCCGAAGAGCCAGAGCCAACGTTCCAGCCTGAAGAGCCAGAGCCAGCGTTCCAGCCCGAAGAGCCAGAACCAGCGTTCCAGCCCAAAGTGCCAGAGCCAGCGTTCCAGCCCGAAGTGCCAGAGCCAGCGTTCCAGCCCGAAGTGCCAGAGCCAGCATTCCAGCCCGAACTGCCAGAGCCAGCGTTCCAGCCCGAAGAGCGCCAGAGCCAGCGTTCCAGCCCGAAGAGCCAGAGCCAGCGTTCCAGCCCGAAGAGCCAGAGCCAGCGTTCCAGTCCAAAGTGCCAGAGCGAGCGTTCCAGCGCGAAGTGCCAGAGCGAGCTTTCCAGCGCGAAGTGCCAGAGCCAGCGTTCCAGCCCAAAGTGCCAGAGCCAGCGTTCCAGCCCAAAGTGCCAGAGCCATCGTTCCAGCTCAAAGTGCCAGAGCCAGCGGTTCAGCCCGAAGTGCCAGAGCCAGCATTCCAGCCCGAACTGCCAGAGCCAGCGTTTCAGCCCGAAGAGCCAGAGCCGGCGTTCCAGCCCGAAGAGCCAGAGCCAGCGTTCCAGCCTGAAGTCCCCTGCCCGTTTGCCGGTCTGAGGTTGCGGTGCCCGTTTCCCGGTCTGAGATTGCGGTGCCCCTTTCCCGGTCTGAGGTTGTGGTGCCTGTTTCCCAGCCTGCTGAGCCTGTTGCCCAGCCTGCTGAGCCTGCTGCCCAGCCTGATGTGTTCTTGTCTGCTGCCCAGCCTGATGTGCCACTGTCTGATGTCCAGCCTGATGTGCCACTGTCTGCTGCCCAGCCTGATGAGCCTCTGTCTGCTGCCCAGCATGATGTGTTCCTGTCTGCTGCCCAGCCTGATGTGTCCCTGTCTGCTGCCCAACCTGATGTGTCCCTGTCTGCTGCCCAGCCTGATTTGCCCCTGTCTGCTACCCAGCTTGATTTGCCCGTGCCTGCTGCCCAGCTTGATGTGCTCGTGCCTGCTGCCTAGCTTGATGTGCCTGTGCCTGCTGCCCAGCTTGATGTGCCTGTGCCTGCTGCCCAGCTTGAAGTACCCGTCCCTACTGCCCAGATTTATGTGCCAGTTGCCCCGCTTGATGTGCCCATGCCTGCTGCCCCGCTTGATGTGCCCATGCCTGTGGCCCAGTTCAATGTGCCTGTTGCCCAGTTCATTGTGCCTGTTGCCCAGTTCGATGTGCCTGCCGCCCCGGCTTGATGTTCCTGCTGCCCAGCTCGATGTGCCTGCTACTCAGCTTGAGGTTCCTGTGCCTGCTACCCAGCTTGAAATACTTATTGCCCAGCCTGATGTGTCTGTACCCGCTGCTCAGCTCGAGCTGCACTTTGCCCGGTTTAAAGCCATGGACCTTACTCATGCCCAACCTGATATGACTCTGCCCGCTGCCCGGCTTGACGCCATGGACTTTCCCCAGCAACGGCTAGTTGGAGTGTCCGGAGGTTGCTCCTTCGAGGGGGGGTACTGTCAGGAAAGGTTCCATCCATGGATAATATCTATCATTTGGCATGCAGTACTGAGGTCCACCAGCAGGTGTCTCCTGGCAGTTTGGAACTGTCAGGAGAGCTTTGGGCCGCAGTACTGGCGTCCACCAGCGGATGGATCCTGGCAGTGTGGAGCAGATATTACGTTCTGTCTGTTTACTCCTGGCCCCCCATCTGCAGATCTCCTGTTTATGACCCTGGTCTGGCTTGACTACGACTCTGGTACTCCCTTTTGCTATATATGCTGGTTGGTTTATTATCACTGTTTGCTTGTCTGGTTTTCTCTCTCTGTTTTGTATTGGTGGTGTATTTTTATGCATTTACACTCTGTCACAGTCACACTGTTCTGTCCACATCTGGTTTATGACACAAGCAGTATGTAATGGCATGGCAGTCAGTGAGCAGTATGTAGTGGAAGAGCAGTTAGTTAGCAGTATGTAGTGAAAGGGCAGTCAGTGAGCAGTATGTAGTGGCAGGGTATGACAGCATATTGTGGTAGGCAGTCAGTAAGCAGCATTGTGACAGACCCAACCAGTACAGGAGCTTTTGGAGAGCAGATCATTCTCTAATGATGGACCACCACTTAATGGATGCTGAGAGCAAGGCTAGCATTACTTTGCTGAGGAAGAACAACCTGGTGAGCCTCCAGCAGAAAAACTGGCATCAGGGCCGAACATCACTGAGCTTTGACAACTACCAACAGCAGCTTCAGCCTTCCTAAGAGAAGAGGCAGCCAGCTTTTCTCTACACCACTGACAGGGACATGGGATTTCCTGACAGCAGCATCTGTGGAGTTACAACAAACTTCTCCAGCTAAAGCGCTGACAACTGGACAGGGGGTCCAAGACCTCTGCCCCACATCCACGGCAGTTCTGGAAGCCCAGGGCGAGAAGGTGGAGGTCACTCCCCAGTGACAGATCAACAGTCTGGGAGTGGAGGAAGCTGTCCTCTCTCCCCAACAGTCAGTCAGAATGGAGGTAACTGTCTTACCTCCCCAGCAAGGATCCATGCAAATGGGAGACAGTACCAGAGAAATATCATCCCAGCAACCAGATGAGGGTATGGGGGATGGAGCAGCCAGCTCATCTCCTTAGCAGCAGATACCCAGTTCGGGAGAGAAGGTAGTCGTCCTTCCTCCCCAGCAGCAGATCCCCAGTCTGGGAGTGGAGGGAGCCGGCCCCCCTCCCTAACAGTTAGCCGGAGTGGATGATGTGTGGTCCCCAGCTGAAGCACTGGCAACAGGGCAGAGCACCGCTGGCCTCTGCCTAGCACCCACAATGTCTCCATGGCTTCAGGGAGTCAGGGCAGTTGGCCCCTCTCCCCAGCAGCAGACCGAGCCCCAGAATGGTACCCTGTTAGTCGACTTTTGATGGAGGAGAAATGTGACAGACCCAACCAGGGCTTTTGGAGGGGACTAGGGGCAAGTCTCCTACCCACTGATTATGGCCCATGGAAAAAGCTGATCTTTTTCTAATGATAGACCACCACTTAATGGTCACTGAAAGCGTGGTTTGGCTTACTTCTCTGAATAAGGACAATAATGCTTCCCTTCTGGAGTGGATGGAAAGAGGTAATATTAATCTTGTACAGGTTAATGGTTAGAGGGAATATGGTTTCCTTAGGGCAGACTGGTTTGGAGAGGCTCCTTCAGTTGGGACAGAAATATTCATAAACAACATCCCTTAAGAAATCTATGAAGATAAATGAATTCCACTTTATCAAACTACTGGGACATGGTTTTGTCTTCTGATGTATTTGAAAATATAGATGGCAAATTTACTTGAACTGAAGCACTCTGAATGTGTTGCAGCTGGGCATAGTAAACAATCAGCTTCTGTTCAAAATTTACTATTAAGCTGTGATAACAAAAAAACATATAAGCAGGCTGGCTGCTATGCACAGCTGCCCAAGATTCTGTGTGCATAATTTTTATTAAATCGTGCCCATAATCTTCTGTGTTTGTAACTGTAGCGGCCATCACCCATTGGGGTGACCTTGAATTTTCTGGGCTTACCAATTACCTCCTCGTAGCTTGTCGGTTGTTGTCTAGGGGTTCCCAGGGTTAGTACCCAGTAACTTCAGATGCTGACACACAAAAGTCCTTTTGAGGATTTTTATTTTGCAGGGGTAACATCCAACTGTAACACAGTCTCTCAATTGTGAATGGAGGGCACGGGTGATAAAACTCAGGCACTTAGAACTGCTGATATCAATTGAATGTCTCTTTAAATAGCCCAGAGAGTAGCCAGTCAGTAACACCTCCGAATCCTCCTTCAGTTACTGGGCCTCGAACTAGCCAGTTCCAGGAACAGACGGATCCCCACCCCAGACCATGAGGGCCTCTGGGGCTGGTAAGGGTGACCATGCTTACGGGGACAGCAGACACTCCTCACGAGGTTGGTCCGGACTGGAACCAGGAATCAAAGCAGCAGTCGAACCCCGAACATGTGACTTCAGCATCTTAAATACCCCTTCCCAGACTACACAGCGAGGCCAGACGCGCCCACTGATTGGCTCCGAGAAAGATTGGTACCTAACACGTCCAAACAGGCTTGGTTCTCAGCCCGTCACAGGTACCTCACTGCACCTATGACCAGGCGGAACTTCAGTACATCCCAGCCAAACTGATGCCAAAGTAAAAAGAACCTGTACAATTAACCCCCAGAACTCTGTTACAGTTCTGGAAAACTAAATTTACTTTAGAAAAGTGTTGGCGCTACACACTCCCCGTAGTTGTTTAGACGATGTCCTCATCGTCTACCAAAAAAAAATAAGGAAAAACTCCTAACATATTTTACAAAAATACGTGGTGCCTGAGTTTTTCTTGTTTGGGTGTGGGAACAGGGAAAGAAGGGAAAAATAGTTTAAATGTTTAATATTCTTCACAGTAAAACATTTCACATACTGTACACATATACCACCCAATCTCCGGTGAGCTTGACAGATGATCTCGATGGATCCTGTAAAATAGAAAATAGACAAGTGCAATATAACATATTGTACATTATTGCTTTAGAAAGCAAAGCTTCATCCCAGTCTCAATGAAGCTTTCTTTTCTAAACATTTCATACTCTCTTCTCTTTCTTTTTTTTTCTAAGAATGACTAACTGCTAGCTAAAATAGAAAACTTTTGTTTCCTTTTAAGAACGAGGGACCTCAAGGAAATGGAGATGACACGGCACTAAATGCGATCAAACTGTTATGTACAAAACCTTGTGAAAGAGTCATTCAAGGAGAAATAATGTCGTTGGCTGGAAGGTATGTCTATACACTTACAGTATATTGCCTTATGCAAAATCCAACAATAAAGCAACTCCATCTAAAATTGATAATTCCTCTTTGGGGAAATCTGAGAATCACATGCTCCCCGCATTTTTCACTGTTGAAGATACGTTTATTTTTACCCTAAAAAAATACTCACAAATGTGCAGAAAGGATCACAACAGATTCCAATAGCTGGTGCACATAAATGTGTAATTTTCTGAGATAGTAAAGCTGGTAAATCAAAATAGATGGGGGTCAATAAGCGCAAGGAATTAAATAAACAGCTAAGCACTCAAGGTCAATATATCAAATCCTAGGTGTAAAATCCATAAGCATATAGTGCAGCGTTAAAATAAATATCTATAAATTCCTAAAGGATTAGGGATGAGCCGAAAAACCCCCCCCCCCCCCCCGGTTCGGTTTGCGTCGGAACATGCAAACAGACCAAAAATTTGTGCGAACCCCGTTAAAGTCTATGAAACTTGAATGTGAAAAATCAAAAGTGCAAATTTTAAAGGCTAATGTGCAAGTTATTGTCCTAAAAAGTGTCTGGGTACCCGGGTCCTGCCCCAGGGGACATGTATCAATGCAAAAAAAAGTTTTAAAAACAATGTTTTTTCGGGAGCAGTGATTTTAATCATGCCTAAAGTGGCACGTGTTTCCTGTGTTTAGAACAGTCCCATTTTTAAAGGAATAAATGTCATTTAAAACTGCTTGCAGCTGTAATGTTGGGTCCCGGCAATATGGATGAAAATTATTGAGAAAAAGGCATGGGTACCCCATCACCCCCCCCCCCCCCCCCCCCCAGCCCATTACCAGGCCCTTTGGGTCTTGTATGGATATTAAGGGGAACCCTGTACCCAAATTAATAAAAGGAAAGGTGTGGGGCCCCCAGGCCCTTTATACTGTGAACAGCAGTATACAGGCGGTGCAAACAAGACAGGGACTGTAGGTTTGTTCTTAAGTTTAATCTGTTTGTAATTTGGAACAGGTAAATTTTTTAAGTGTAGCTCCAGACAAAAAAATCTATTTTAAGCTTTTTGGATAACATAGGGAAGGGTTATCACCCCTGTAACGTTTGTTTTGCTGTCTGTGCGCCTGTTCAGAAGATTTCACCTGACTTTCTG
Source organism: Lithobates sylvaticus (assembly GCA_028564925.1). Classification (NCBI taxonomy): domain Eukaryota; kingdom Metazoa; phylum Chordata; class Amphibia; order Anura; family Ranidae; genus Lithobates; species Lithobates sylvaticus. Next base: position 48,317,381 of record CM053029.1, read on the forward strand.
TCCCATTGACAATTGGATTTTGAAAATTTGGGGTTATTAGGGAAACAAGGATTGGTGATAAAGCATCAGTGGAGGAGTCACCTTTTTCCCATATTAACTCTTAAGCCCCATACACACGTTTGGACAATCCGCGGACCAGGTCGGTCGGATCCTGTCCGTCATACTTTGTCTGATGTTGGTTTTGCGTACACACGGTCGGACAAAGTTGTCGGAAAATCCGATCATTCTGAACGTGGTGACGTTTGTTGCCTACGACGGGACTACGTAGAGGCTAGTAGCCAATAGCTTTGGTCTTGTAATGTGATCTGAGCATGCGTAGCACTTTGTCCGGTCGGACAACCGTACACACGATCGGATTTGGTGTGATCGGACCGTGTTGTCGGCAAATCTTTCCAGCAGGAGATAAGACTTTGTCCGTCGGACAATCCGACGTACACTGTCCGATGGTGCATACACACGGTCTGATTTTTCAACAACATTGTCCGATCGGACAGAATCCATGAAAAAGTCCGACCGTGTGTATGGGGCTTTACAGGAGAGAATTTCCCTTCCTAGGGGTAGATTTCCTCTCACTTCCTGTTGCCTCCCTCCATTTGTAAGTAGGAGTCGTTTGTAAGTCAGATGTTTGAAAGTAGGGGACCCCCTGTATATACTATACGGCCTGCCCTATATACTCTGCAGAAAATTGGGCCTTAGGTGTTGGTGGTACCAGAACACTGTAAGCCCTCATAGTTACTCTTGGTGGGCACTGGAACGGGCCTTGCTGTGAAATATTATATCAAGAATTGTAATTACATGCCCCTGTTGAACAGGGGCAGAAAAATTGTGCCTTTGGTGGTGGTGGCACAACACTGTAAAGCCTCACAGATACTCTTATTGAGTGCAGGAAATGGCCCTGCTGTGAAATATTAGAGCAAATATTGTAATTACATGCCCCTGTTATACAGGGGCAGAAAAATTGGGCCTTAGGCACTGGTAGTGGTGCCACAACACTGCAACCCCTCACAGATACTCTAGTTGAGCGCAAGAACAAGCCCTGCTGCAAAATATTACAGCAAAAATTATAACTATACGCCCCTGTTAAACAGTTCGATTCAAACCCATGTTCGAATCGACCCATCACATCGGCGTTCGCCCGCTCGGCGAGCCCAGAACTATTTGGGCCAGCTCGCATCAAATTCGTGTGATGCGAGCGGCCCGCAATGCACTGCGCCAGTCGCAGTGCATTGCTGGCTGATGATTGGCCAAGCATGCACTGTGACCCGCATGCTTGGCCAATCAAAGAGCCAGCGGCGAGGAGAGCAATAATTGGCCACAGGCAGGATGCCTGTGGCCAATTATAGCTCAGGGGGTTTAGTACACGCCCCACAGTATAAAAGGCCGCCGCGCCGGCGGCCTCGCATATTGTGTTGTGTTCCAGCGTGTCAGTGTTATGTGCTGCTGACTGCTGACTGCTGACATTATGTGCTGTGATTCTGGGGATTAGTGTGTGCGTGCTGTTAGTACAGCATTGCAGTATCACATCTGGGGGGTGTCTATAGTATGCCTGTGAAGGGGCGCATGTTTCCTGTGCTTAGAACTGTCCCTGAACAAAGTGTCATTTTTGCAGGAAAAAAAGCTATTTAAAATCACTCGCGGCTAATGAATTGACGGCTCCCGTAACACAGAGAACAGTCATTCATTGAAAGCCATTGATAAAAAAAAAGTCATTGATAAAAAATAATTTTTTTTTTAAAAAAAAAACGTGGGGGTCCCCCCAAATTCAATAACCAGGCCCTTCAGGTCTGCTATGGATATTAAGGGGGACCCCAAAAAAAAAAAAAAATGGCGTGGGGTCCCCCTCAAAATCCATACCAGACCCTTGAGGTCTGGGATGGATTTTAAGGGGAACCCCGGCCAAAAAAAAAAAAAATGGCGTGGGGTCCCCCTCAAAATCCATACCAGACCCTTATCCGAGCACGCAACCTGGCAGGCCGCAGGAAAAGAGGGGGGGACGAGAGCGCCCCCCCTCCCTCCTGAACCGTACCAGGCCACATGCCCTCAACATTGGGAGGGTGCTTTGGGGGTCTGAGACCCCCCAAAGCACCTTGTCCCCATGTTGATGAGGACAAGGGCCTCGTCCCCACAACCCTGGCCATTGGTTGTGGGGGTCTGCGGGCGGGGGGCTTATCGGAATCTGGAAGCCCCCTTTAACAAGGGGACCCCCAGATCCCCCCCCCCCCCTGTGTGAAATGGTAAGGGGGTACAAAAGTACCCCTACCATTTCACCAAAAAAGTGTCAAAAATGGTAAACATGACAGGAGACGGTCTTTGACAATTCCTTTATTAAAATCTTCTTTCTTCTGGTCTTCCTTCTTCCTCTCTTCATCCTTCGGTTTCTTCATCTTCTCCTTCCGGCATCTTCTTCCATCTTCTTCTTCCATCATCTTCTTCCTCCGATCCGCTTCTTCTTGCTCTGGTCTTCTCGTCCGGCATCTTCTTCCATGGCGTCGGCGTCTCTTCTGGGCCGCTCCGCGCAATGGGAGGCTCCCGCTGTGTGAGGCTTCGCTGCGTCTGACAGGTCTTTTATAACGGAGGGCGGGGCCACCTGGTAACCCCGCCCCCCTCTGACGCACGGGGACGTCATGGGGAATTCCCTATGGCTTTCCCCATGAGGTCAGAGGGGGGCGGGGTCACCAGGTGGCCCCGCCCTCCGTTATAAAAGACCTGTCAGACGCAGCGAAGCCTCACACAGCGGGAGCCTCCCATTGCGCGGAGCGGCCCAAGAAGAGACCCGGACGCCGTGGAAGAAGATGCCGGACGAGAAGACCAGAGCAAGAAGAAGCGGATCGGAGGAAGAAGATGATGGAAGAAGAAGATGGAAGAAGATGCCGGAAGGAGAAGATGAAGAAACCGAAGGATGAAAGAAAGAAGAAAAGAAGAAGAAGACCAGAAGAAAGAAGATTTTAATAAAGGAATTGTCAAAGACCGTCTCCTGTAATTTTTACAATTTTTGACACTTTTTTGGTGAAATGGTAGGGGTACTTTTGTACCCTTACCATTTCACACAGGGGGGGGGGCGGGATCTGGGGGTCCCCTTGTTAAAGGGGGCTTCCAGATTCCGATAAGCCCCCCCCGCCCGCAGACCCCCACAACCAATGGCCAGGGTTGTGGGGACGAGGCCCTTGTCCTCATCAACATGGGGACAAGGTGCTTTGGGGGTCTCAGACCCCCAAAGCACCCTCCCAATGTTGAGGGCATGTGGCCTGGTACGGTTCAGGAGGGAGGGGGGGGGCCGCTCTCGTCCCCCCCTCTTTTCCTGCGGCCTGCCAGGTTGCGTGCTCGGATAAGGGTCTGGTATGGATTTTGAGGGGGACCCCACGCCATTTTTTTTGTTTGGCCGGGGTTCCCCTAAAAATCCATCCCAGACCTCAAGGGTCTGGTATGGATTTTGAGGGGGACCCCACGCCATTTTTTTTTTTTTTTTGGCTGGGGTCCCCCTTAATATCCATAGCAGACCTGAAGGGCCTGGTTATTGAATTTGGGGGGACCCCCACGCTTTTTTTTTTTTTTTTTTTTTTTTTTTATCAATGACTTTTTTTTTTATCAATGGCTTTCAATGAATGACTGTTCTCTGTGTTACGGGAGCCGTCAATTCATTAGCCGCGAGTGATTTTAAATAGCTTTTTTTCCTGCAAAAAAATGACACTTTGTGCAGGGACAGTTCTAAGCACAGGAAACATGCGCCCCTTCACAGGCATACTATAGACACCCCCCAGGTACGAAATTTAAAGGAATATTACACTTTTATTGTTTCACTTTAAGCATTATTAAAATCACTGCTCCTGAAAAAACGGCCGTTTTTAAAATAAAAAAAAATTTGCATTGATACATGTCCCCTGGGGCAGGACCCAGGTCCCCAAACACTTTTTATGACAATAACATGCATATTAGCCTTTAAAATTAGCACTTTTGATTTCGAACGTTCGCATCCATTGTAACTAATAGGGTTCTTATGCTCGCACGGACTTTAGGTCCGTTCGCGGGTTCTGGTGCGAACCGAACCCGGGGGTGTTCGGCTCATCCCTATCCTCCTCCTCCTCCTCCTCTTCTTCCTGTGTGATTGGTGGGACTGCAGGAATACTAGTATCTGGATAAAAGGGGCCTTGAGAGGTAAGGAAGTCCTCCTCTTCCTCCTGCTGTTCTGCCTCAAGTGCCCTGTCCATTATTCCACGAAGCGGGTTCTCCAACAGGAAGACAAGAGAGGACAGTATCACTTATGCATGCACTGTCACTGCTCACCATCCTCGTGGCCTCCCTGAAATGGTGACAGTACAGTGCATGCATCTTTGATCAGTAGCCACTGGCGTGGCAAAAAAAAGCCAAGCTCCCCTGACTCTGTCCTGGTGCCATACTCGCAAAGGTACTGATTGATGGCCCTCTGCTGCGTGTGCAGCCACTGCAGCATTGCCAACATTGAGTTCCACCTGGTGGGCATATCACAAATGAGGTGGTTCTTTGGCAGGTTGCATTCCTTTTGAAGGTCAGCAAGCTGAGCACTGGCATTATATGACCGGTGGAAATGCCCACAGACTTTCCTGGTCTGCCTCAGGAGATCCTGTAAGCCCGGGCACCTGCACAAGAACCGCTGCTCCACCATTCCTGGCTGAAGCTGGCGTGGCGTCAACCACCTCTGAACCTGACCCTGCAGAGCTGACAGAATCTCTGCCCCAGCGTGGCTCCTGTCCCCTAAGCAGACCAACTCAAGCACCGCATGGCATCTTTTTGCATGAGTGCTTGCGTAGCCCCTAGAACGCCTACGGAGCACCGCTGGTTCTGAGGAAAAATCTGCAGAGGAAGAGGCCATAGAGGAAGAAGAAGAGGAGGGGGTGGAGGAGAGAGGTGTGGCAGAATCACCACTACTAGCATTTTGGAGGCATGGTGGCAGAACAAGCTCCAACAATACTGCACCCTGTCCTGCATCCTTCCATGCTGCCAGCGGAGTTACCCAGTGACAGTACCTTGCCCTCCTAGGTGGTATGAAGAAGTTCACACTGACACAGGTATGCCGCAGAGCTGGTAGTCTTTCTGCATGTTACCCCTGGCCCCATAGACCTCTATTAGGTTGCACATTTTTACTGCATGTTCTAAAAGTGCACAAAAAAAAAGTCTCTCTCTCTCTGTGCAGGCAGTGTGAAGCGGTCTCTCTCTCTCTCTCACTGCAGTGTGAAGCGTCTCTCTCTCTGTCTCTCACTGCAGGCAGTGTGAAGCGGTCTCTCTCTCTCTCTGTGCAGGCAGTGTGAAAGCGGTCTCTCTCTCTCTGTTCAGGCAGTGTGAAGCGGTCTCTCTCTCTCTGTGCAGGCAGTGTGAAGCGGTCTCTCTCTCTCTCTGTGCAGGCAGTGTCTTTCGGTCTCTCTCTCTCTGTCAGTGCAGGCAGTGTGAAGCGGTCTCTCTCTGCAGGCAGTGTGAAGCGGTCTCTCTCTCTCTCTGTGCAGGCAGTGTGAAGCGGTCTCTCTCTCTGTGCAGGCAGTGTGAAGCGGTCTCTCTCTCTCTGTGCAGGCAGTGTGAAGCGGTCTCTCTCTGTGCAGGCAGTGTGAAGCTCTCTCTCTGTGCAGGCAGTGTGAAGCGGTCTCTCTCTCTCTCTGTGCAGGCAGTGTGAAGCGGTCTCTCTCTCTCTGTGCAGGCAGTGTGAAGCGTCTCTCTCTCTCTCTGTGCAGGCAGTGTGAAGCGGTCTCTTTCTCTCTCTGTATGTGCAGGCAGTGTGAAGCGGTCTCTCTCTCTCTCTTTCTGTGTGCAGGCAGTGTGAAGCGGTCTCTCTCTCTCTCTCTGTGCAGGCAGTGTCCATCGGTCTCTCTCTCTGTGCAGGCAGTGTGAAGCGGTCTCTCTCTCTCTCTCTCTCTGTGCAGGCAGTGTGAAGCGGTCTCTCTCTCTCTGTGCAGGCAGTGTGAAGCGGTCTCTCTCTCTCTGTGCAGGCAGTGTGAAGCTCTCTCTCTGTGCAGGCAGTGTGAAGTGGTCTCTCTCTCTCTCTGTGCAGGCAGTGTCAAGCGGTCTCTTTCACTCTGTGCAGGCAGTGTGAAGCGGTCTCTCTCTCTCTGTGCAGGCAGTGTGAAGCGGTCTCTCTCTCTCTCTGTGCAGGCAGTGTGAAGCGGTCTCTCTCTCTCTCTGTGCAGGCAGTGTGAAGCGGTCTCTCTCTCTCTGTGCAGGCAGTGTGAAGCGTCTCTCTCTCTCTCTCTCTGTGCAGGCAGTGTGAAGCGGTCTCTCTCTCTCTGTGCAGGCAGTGTGAAGCGGTCTCTCTCTCTCTGTGCAGGCAGTGTGAAGCGGGTCTCTCTCTCTCTCTGTGCAGGCAGTGTGAAGCGGTCTCTCTCTCACTCTGTGCAGGCAGTATGAAGCGGTCTCTTTCTCTCTGTGCAGGCAGTATGAAGCGGGCTCTTTTTCTCTCTGTGCAGGCAGCATGAAGCGGTCTCTTTCTCTCTGTGCAGGCAGTATGAAGCGGCCTCTTGCAGGTCTCTGTGCAGGCAGTGTGAAGCGGTCTCTCTCTCTCTCTCTCTCTCTGTGCAGGCAGTGTGAAGCGGTCTCTCTGTCTCTCTCTCTCTGTGCAGGCAGTGTGAAGCGGTCTCTCTCTCTCTGTGCAGGCAGTGTGAAGCGTCTCTCTCTCTCTCTGCAGGCAGTGTGAAGCGGTCTCTCTCTCTCTCTCTGTGCAGGCAGTGTCTCTCTCTGTGCAGGCAGTGTGAAGCTCTTTCTCTCTCTCTCTCTGTGCAGGCAGTGTGAGGCGGTGTCTTTCTCTCTCTCTCTCTGTGCAGGCAGTGTGAAGCGGTCTCTCTCTCTCTGTGCAGGCAGTGTGAAGCGGTCTCTCTCTCTCTCTCTCTGTGTGCAGGCAGTGTGCAGGCAGTGTGAAGCGGTCTCTCTCTCTCTGTGCAGGCAGTGTGAAGAGGTCTCTTTCTCTCTCTCTGCAGGCAGTGTGAAGCGGTCTCCTTCTCTCTCTCTGTGTGCAGGCAGTGTGAAGCGGTCTCCTTCTCTCTCTTCCTGAGCAGGCAGTGTGAAGCGGTCTGTTTCTCTCTGTGCAGGCAGTATGAAGCGGCCCCTTTTCTCTGTGCAGGCAGTATGAAGCGGTCTCTTTCACTCTGTGCAGGCAGTGTGAAGCTGTCTCTTTCTCTCTGTGCAAGCAGTGTGAAGCGGTCTCTCTCTCTCTGTGCAGGCAGTGTGAAGCGGTCTCTCTCTCTCTCTCTGCGGTCTCTCTCTCTGTGCAGGCAGTGTGAAGCGGTCTCTCTCTCTCTCTCTGTGCAGGCAGTGTGAAGCGGTGCAGGCAGTGTGAAGCGGTCTCTCTCTCTGTGCAGGCAGTGTGAAGCGGTCTCTCTCTCTCTGTGCAGGCAGTGTGAAGCGGTCTCTCTCTCTCTCTCTGTGCAGGCAGTGTGAAGCGGTCTCTCTCTCTCTCTGTGCAGGCAGTGTGAAGGTCTCTCTCTCTCTCTCTCTGTGCAGGCAGTGTGAAGCGGTCTCTCTCTCTCTGCAGGCAGTGTGAAGCGGTCTCTCTCTCTCTGTGCAGGCAGTGTGAAGCGGTCTCTCTCTCTCTCTCTCTCTGTGCAGGCAGTGTGAAGCGTCTCTCTCTCTCTCTGTGCAGGCAGTGTGAAGCGGTCTCTCTCTCTCTCTGTGCAGGCAGTGTGAAGCGGTCTCTCTCTCTCTGTGCAGGCAGTGTGTGCGGTCTCTCTCTCTCTCTCTGTGCAGGCAGTGTGAAGCGGTCTCTCTCTGTGCAGGCAGTGTGAAGCGGTCTCTCTCTCTCTGTGCAGGCAGTGTGAAGCGTCTCTCTCTCTCTGTGCAGGCAGTGAAGAAGCGGTCTCTCTCTCTGTGCAGGCAGTGTGAAGCGGTCTCTCTCTCTCTCAGTGTGAAGCGGTCTCTCTCTCTCTCAGGCAGCAGTGTGAAGCGGTCTCTCTCTCTGTGCAGGCAGTGTGAAGCGGTCTCTCTCTCTCTCTCTGTGCAGGCAGTGTGAAGCGGTCTCTCTCTCTCTGTGCAGGCAGTGTGAAGCGGTCTCTCTCTCTCTCTGTGCAGGCAGTGTGAAGCGTCTCTCTCTCTCTGTGCAGGCAGTGCAGTCTCTCTCTCTCTGTGCAGGTGTGTGAAGCTCTCTCTCTCTCTCTCTGTGCAGGCAGTGTGAAGCGGTCTCTCTCTCTCTCTCTCTGTGCAGGCAGTGTGAAGCGGTCTCTCTCTCTGTGCAGGCAGTGTGAAGCGGTCTCTCTCTCTCTGTGCAGGCAGTGTGAAGCGGTCTCTCTCTCTCTCTCTGTGCAGGCAGTGTGAAGCGGTCTCTCTCTCTCTCTGCAGGCAGTGTGAAAGTCTCTCTCTCTCTGTGCAGGCAGTGTGAAGCGGTCTCTCTCTCTCTGTGCAGGCAGTGTGAAGCGGTCTCTCTCTCTCTCTCTGTGCAGGCAGTGTGAAGCGGTCTCTCTCTCTGTGCAGGCAGTGTGAAAGTCTCTCTCTCTCTCTCTCTCTCTGTGCAGGCAGTGTCTCTCTGTGCAGGCTCTCTCTCTCTGCAGGCAGTGTGTGAAGCGGTCTCTCTCTCTCTGTGCAGGCAGTGTGAAGCGGTCTCTCTCTCTCTGTGCAGGCAGTGTGAAGCGGTCTCTCTCTCTCTCTGTGCAGCAGTGTGAAGCGGTCTCTCTCTCTCTCTGTGCAGGCAGTGTGAAGCGTCTCTCTCTCTCTCTGTGCAGGCAGTGTGAAGGTCTCTCTCTCTGTGCAGGCAGTGTGAAGCGGTCTCTCTCTCTGTGCAGGCAGTGTGAAGCGGTCTCTCTCTCTCTCTCTCTCTCTGTGCAGGCAGTGTGAAGCGGTCTCTCTCTCTCTCTGTGCAGGCAGTGTGAAGCGGTCTCTCTCTCTGTGCAGGCAGTGTGAAGCGGTCTCTCTCTCTCTGTGCAGGCAGTGTGAAGCGGTCTCTCTCTCTCTCTGTGCAGGCAGTGTGAAGCGGTCTCTCTCTCTCTCTGTGCAGGCAGTGTGAAGCGGTCTCTCTCTCTCTCTCTGTGCAGGCAGTGTGAAGCGTCTCTCTCTCTCTCTCTCTCTCTGTGCAGGCAGTGTGAAGCGGTCTCTCTCTCTCTGTGCAGGCAGTGTGAAGCGGTCTCTCTCTCTCTGTGCAGGCAGTGTGAAGCGGTCTCTCTCTCTGTGCTCTCTCTGCAGGCAGTGTGAAGCGGTCTCTCTCTCTCTGCAGGCAGTGTGAAGCAGCAGTGTGCAGGCAGTGTGAAGCGTCTCTCTCTCTCTGTGCAGGCAGTGTGAAGCGGTCTCTCTCTCTCTGTGCAGGCAGTGTGAAGCGGTCTCTCTCTCTCTCTGTGCAGGCAGTGTGAAGCGGTCTCTCTCTCTCTCTCTCTGTGCAGGCAGTGTGAAGCGGTCTCTCTCTCTCTGTGCAGGCAGTGTGAAGCGGTCTCTCTCTGTGCAGGCAGTGTGAAGCGGTCTCTCTCTCTCTCTCTGTGTCTCTCTCTGTGCAGGCAGTGTGAAGCGGTCTCTCTCTCTCTCTGTGCAGGCAGTGTGAAGCGTCTCTCTCTCTCTCTCTCTCTGTGCAGGCAGTGTGAAGCGGTCTCTCTCTCTCTCTCTGTGTGCAGGCAGTGTGAAGCGGTCTCTCTCTCTCTGTGCAGGGTGTGTGAAGCTGTGCAGGTGTGAAGCTCTCTCTCTCTCTGTGCAGGCAGTGTGTGTCTGTCTCTCTCTCTCTCTCTGTGCAGGCAGTGTGAAGCGGTCTCTCTCTCTCTGTGCAGGCAGTGTGAAAGCGGTCTCTCTCTCTGTGCAGGCAGTGTGAAGCGGTCTCTCTCTCTGTGCAGGCAGTGTGAAGCGGTCTCTCTCTCTCTGTGCAGGCAGTGTGAAGCGGTCTCTCTCTCTCTGTGCAGGCAGTGTGAAGCTCTCTCTCTCTCTGTGCAGGCAGTGTGAAGCGGTCTCTCTCTCTCTGTGCAGGCAGTGTGAAGCTCTCTCTCTCTGTGCAGGCAGTCTCTCTCTCTGTGCAGGCAGTGTGAAGCGGTCTCTCTCTCTCTGTGCAGGCAGTGTGAAGCGGTCTCTCTCTCTCTCTCTGCAGGCAGTGTGAAGCTCTCTCTCTCTGTGCAGGCAGTGTGAAGCTGTCTCTCTCTCTGTGCAGGCAGTGTGAAGCGGTCTCTCTCTCTCTCTGTGCAGGCAGTGTGAAGCGGTCTCTCTCTGTGCAGGCAGTGTGAAGCGGTCTCTCTCTCTGTGCAGGCAGTGTGAAGCGGTCTCTCTCTCTCTCTGTGCAGCAGTGTGAAGCGGTCTCTCTCTCTCTCTCTCTCTGTGCAGGCAGTGTGAAGCGGTCTCTCTCTCTGTGCAGGCAGTGTGAAGCGGTCTCTCTCTCTCTGTGCAGGCAGTGTGAAGCGGGTCTCTCTCTCTCTGTGCAGGCAGTGTGAAGCGGTCTCTCTCTCTCTCTCTCTCTCTCTGTGCAGGCAGTGTGAAGCGTCTCTCTCTCTCTCTCTCTCTCTCTGTGCAGGCAGTGTGTGAAGCAGTGTCTCTCTCTCTCTGTGCAGGCAGTGTGAAGCGGTCTCTCTCTCTCTCTGTGCAGGCAGTGTGAAGCGGTCTCTCTCTCTGTGCAGGCAGTGTGAAGCGGTCTCTCTCTGCAGGCAGTGTCTGTGCAGGCAGTGTGAAGCGGTCTCTCTCTCTCTCTCTCTGTGCTCTCTCTCTCTCTGCATGTGGCAGTGTGAAGCGGTCTCTCTCTCTGCAGGCTCGGTCTCTCTCTCTCTGTGCAGGCAGTGTGAAGGTCTCTCTCTCTCTGTGCAGGCAGTGTGAAGCGGTCTCTCTCTCTGTGCAGGCAGTGTGAAGCGGTCTCTCTCTCTGTGCAGGCAGTGTGAAGCGGTCTCTCTCTCTCTCAGGCAGCAGTGTGAAGCGGTCTCTCTCTCTGTGCAGGCAGTGTGAAGCGTCTCTCTCTCTCTGTGCAGGCAGTGTGAAGCGGTCTCTCTCTCTCTCTGTGCAGGCAGTGTCTCTCTCTCTCTGTGCAGGCAGTGTGAAAGTCTCTCTCTCTCTCTGTGCAGGCAGTGTGAAGCGGTCTCTCTCTCTCTCTGTGCAGGCAGTGTGAAGCGGTCTCTCTCTCTCTCTCTGTGCAGGCAGTGTGAAGCGTCTCTCTCTCTCTCTCTCTGTGCAGGCAGTGTGAAGCGGTCTCTCTGCAGGCTCTCTCTCTCTGCAGGCAGTGTGAAGCGGTCTCTCTCTCTCTGTGCAGGCAGTGTGAAGTGAAGTCTCTCTCTCTCTCTGCAGGCAGTGTGAAGCGGTCTCTCTCTCTCTGTGCAGGCAGTGTGAAGCTCTCTCTCTCTCTCTGTGCAGGCAGTGTGAAGCGGTCTCTCTCTCTCTGTGCAGGCAGTGTGAAGCGGTCTCTCTCTCTCTGTGCAGGCAGTGTGAAGGTCTCTCTCTCTCTGTGCAGGCAGTGTGAAGCGGTCTCTCTCTCTCTCTGTGCAGGCAGTGTGAAGCGGTCTCTCTCTCTCTCTGTGCAGGCAGTGTGTCTCTCTCTCTCTCTCTCTCTCTGCAGGCAGTGTGAAGCTCTCTCTCTCTCTCTCTCTGTGCAGGCAGTGTGAAGCGTCTCTCTCTCTCTCTCTGTGCAGGCAGTGTGAAGCGGTCTCTCTCTCTGCAGGCAGTGTGTGCAGGCAGTGTGAAGCGTCTCTCTCTCTCTCTGTGCAGGCAGTGTGAAGCGGTCTCTCTCTCTCTGTGCAGGCAGTGTGAAGCGGTCTCTCTCTCTCTCTGTGCAGGCAGTGTGAAGCGGTCTCTCTCTCTGTGCAGGCAGTGTGAAGCGGTCTCTCTCTCTCTCTGTGCAGGCAGTGTGCAGTGTGAAGCAGTGTCTCTCTCTCTCTGTGCAGGCAGTGTGAAGCGTCTCTCTCTCTCTCTGCTGTGCAGCAGTGTGAAGCGGTCTCTCTCTCTGCAGGCTCTCTCTCTGTGCAGGCAGTGTGAAGCGGTCTCTCTCTCTGTGCAGGCAGTGTGAAGCGGTCTCTCTCTCTGTGCAGGCAGTGTGAAGCGGTCTCTCTCTCTCTCTGTGCAGGCAGTGTGAAGCGGTCTCTCTCTCTCTGCAGGCAGTGTGAAGCGGTCTCTCTCTCTCTGTGCAGCAGTGTGAAGCGGTCTCTCTCTCTCTCTCTCTCTCTGTGCAGGCAGTGTGAAGCGTCTCTCTCTCTCTGTGCAGCAGTGTGAAGGTCTCTCTCTCTCTCTCTCTGTGCAGGCAGTGTGAAGCGGTCTCTCTCTCTCTCTGCAGGCAGTGTGAAGCGGTCTCTCTCTCTCTGTGCAGGCAGTGTGAAGCGCGGTCTCTCTCTGTGCAGGCAGTGTGAAGCGGTCTCTCTCTCTCTCTGTGCAGGCAGTGTGAAGCGGTCTCTCTCTCTCTCTGCAGCAGTGTGAAGCGGTCTCTCTCTCTGTGCAGGCAGTGTGAAGCGGTCTCTCTCTCTCTCTCTGTGCAGGCAGTGTGAAGCGGTCTCTCTCTCTCTCTCTGCAGGCAGTGTGAAGCGGTCTCTCTCTCTCTCTCTCTCTCTGTGCAGGCAGTGTGAAGCGGTCTCTCTCTCTCTCTGTGCAGGCAGTGTGAAGCGGTCTCTCTCTCTCTGTGCAGGCAGTGTCTCTCTCTCTCTGTGCAGGCAGTGTGAAGCGGTCTCTCTCTCTGTGCAGGCAGTGTGAAGCAGTGTCTCTCTCTCTCTGCAGGCAGTGTGAAGCGGTCTCTCTCTCTCTGTGCAGGCAGTGTGAAGCGTCTCTCTCTCTCTCTCTCTGTGCAGGCAGTGTGAAGCGGTCTCTCTCTCTCTCTGTGCAGGCAGTGTCTCTCTCTCTCTCTCTGTGCAGGCAGTGTGAAGCGGTCTCTCTCTCTCTCTCTGTGCAGGCAGTGTGAAGCGTCTCTCTCTCTCTGTGCAGGCAGTGTGAAGCTCTCTCTCTCTCTGCAGGCAGTGTGAAGCGTCTCTCTCTCTCTCTGTGCAGGCTCTGTGTGAAGCGGTCTCTCTCTGTCAGGCAGTGTGAAGCGGTCTCTCTCTCTCTGTGCAGGCAGTGTGAAGCGGTCTCTCTCTCTCTGTGCAGGCAGTGTGAAGCGGTCTCTCTCTCTCTCTGTGCAGGCAGTGTGAAGCGGTCTCTCTCTCTCTCTGTGCAGGCAGTGTGAAGCGTCTCTCTCTCTCTCTCTGTGCAGGCAGTGTGAAGCGGTCTCTCTCTCTCTCTGTGCAGGCAGTGTGAAGTGCAGTCTCTCTCTCTGTGCAGGCAGTGTGAAGCGGTCTCTCTCTCTCTGTGCAGGCAGTGTGAAGCGGTCTCTCTCTCTCTCTGTGCGCAGTGTGTGAAGCGGTCTCTCTCTCTCTCTGCAGGCAGTGTGAAGCGGTCTCTCTCTCTCTCTGTGCAGGCAGTGTGAAAGCGGTCTCTCTCTCTCTCTCTGTGCAGGCAGTGTGAAGCGGTCTCTCTCTCTGTGCAGGCAGTGTGAAGCGGTCTCTCTCTCTGTGCAGGCAGTGTGAAGCGGTCTCTCTCTCTCTCTGTGCAGGCAGTGTGAAGCGTCTCTCTCTCTCTGTGCAGGCAGTGTGAAGCGGTCTCTCTCTCTCTGTGCAGGCAGTGTGAAGCGGTCTCTCTCTCTCTCTGTGCAGGCAGTGTGAAGCGGTCTCTCTCTCTGCAGGCAGTGTCGGTCTCTCTCTCTCTGTGCAGGCAGTGTGAAGCGTCTCTCTCTCTCTGTGCAGGCAGTGTGAAAGCGGTCTCTCTCTCTCTCTCTCTCTCTGTGCAGGCAGTGTGAAGCGGTCTCTCTCTCTCTCTGTGCAGGCAGTGTGAAGCGGTCTCTCTCTCTCTGTGCAGGCAGTGTGAAGCGTCTCTCTCTCTCTCTGCAGGCAGTGTGAAGCGGTCTCTCTGTGCAGGCAGTGTGAAGCGGTCTCTCTCTCTCTGTGCAGGCAGTGTAAAGCAGTCTCTCTCTCTCTCTGTGCAGGCAGTGTGAAGCGGTCTCTCTCTCTGTGCAGGCAGTGTGAAGCGGTCTCTCTCTCTCTCTGTGCAGGCAGTGTGAAGCGTCTCTCTCTCTCTCTCTCTGTGCAGGCAGTGTGAAGCGGTCTCTCTCTCTCTGTGCAGGCAGTGTGAAGCGGTCTCTCTCTCTCTGCAGGCAGTGTGAAGCGGTCTCTCTCTGTGCAGGCAGTGTGAAGAAGTCTCTCTCTCTCTGCAGGCAGTGTGAAGCGGTCTCTCTCTCTGTGCAGGCAGTGTGAAGCGGTCTCTCTCTCTGTGCAGGCAGTGTGAAGCGGTCTCTCTCTCTCTCTGTGCAGGCAGTGTGAAGCGGTCTCTCTCTCTCAGGCAGTGCAGGCAGTGTGAAGCGGTCTCTCTCTCTCTCTGTGCAGGCAGTGTGAAGCGGTCTCTCTCTCTCTGTGCAGGCAGTGTGAAGCGGTCTCTCTCTCTCTCTCTCTGTGCAGGCAGTGTGAAGCGGTCTCTCTCTCTCTGTGCAGGCAGTGTGAAGCGGTCTCTCTCTCTCTCTCTGTGCAGGCAGTGTGAAGCTCTCTCTCTCTCTCTGTGCAGGCAGTGTGAAGCGGTCTCTCTCTCTCTCTCTCTGTGCAGGCAGTGTGAAGCGGGTCTCTCTCTCTCTCTGTGCAGCAGTGTGAAGCGGTCTCTCTCTCTGTGCAGGCAGTGTGAAGCGGTCTCTCTCTCTCTCTCTGTGCAGGCAGTGTGAAGCGGTCTCTCTCTCTCTCTCTGTGCAGGCAGTGTGAAGCGGTCTCTCTCTCTGTGCAGGCTCGGTCTCTCTCTCTCTGGCAGGTGTGAAGCGGTCTCTCTCTCTGTGCAGGCAGTGTGAAGCGGTCTCTCTCTCTCTCTCTGCAGGCAGTGTGAAGCGGTGTCTCTCTCAGGCAGTGTGAAGCGGTCTCTCTCTCTGTGCAGGCAGTGTGAAGCGGTCTCTCTCTCTCTCTGTGCAGGCAGTGTGAAGCGGTCTCTCTCTCTCTGTGCAGGCAGTGTGAAGCGGTCTCTCTCTCTCTGTGCAGGCAGTGAAGCGTCTCTCTCTCTCTCTGTGCAGGCAGTGTGAAGCGGTCTCTCTCTCTCTCTGCAGGCAGTGTGAAGCGGTCTCTCTCTCTCTCTGCAGGCAGTGTGCAGCAGTGTGAAGTGTGAAGCGTCTCTCTCTCTCTCTCTCAGTGTGAAGGCAGTGTGAAGCAGGTGAAGCTCTCTCTCTCTGCAGGCAGTGTGAAGCGGTCTCTCTCTCTCTCTGCAGGCAGTGTCTCTCTCTCTCTCTGCAGGCAGTGTGTGAAGCGGTCTCTCTCTCTCTCTGTGCAGGCAGTGTGAAGCGGTCTCTCTCTCTCTCTGCAGGCAGTGTGAAGCGTCTCTCTCTCTCTCTGTGCAGGCAGTGTGAAGCGGTCTCTCTCTCTCTGTGCAGGCAGTGTGAAGCGGTCTCTCTCTCTCTGCAGTGCAGTGTGAAGCGGTCTCTCTCTCTGTGCAGGCAGTGTGAAGTCTCTCTCTCTCTCTCTGTGCAGGCAGTGTGAAGCGGTCTCTCTCTCTCTCTGTGCAGGCAGTGTGAAGCGGTCTCTCTCTCTCTCTGTGCAGGCAGTGTGAAGCGGTCTCTCTCTCTCTCTCTCTGTGCAGGCAGTGTGAAAGCGTCTCTCTCTCTCTCTCTGTGCAGGCAGTGTGAAGCGGTCTCTCTCTCTCTCTCTGTGCAGGCAGTGTGAAGCGGTCTCTCTCTCTCTCTCTGCAGGCAGTGTGAAGCGGTCTCTCTCTGTGCAGGCAGTGTGAAGCGGTCTCTCTCTCTCTCTGTGCTGTGCAGGTGTGAAGCAGGCAGTGTCTCTCTCTCTCTCTCTCTGTGCAGGCAGTGTGAAGCGGTCTCTCTCTCTGTGCAGGCAGTGTGAAGCGGGTCTCTCTCTCTCTGTGCAGGCAGTGTGAAGCGGTCTCTCTCTCTCTCTCTGTGCAGGCAGTGTGAAGCGGTCTCTCTCTGTGCAGGCAGTGTGAAGCGGTCTCTCTCTCTCTGTGCAGGCAGTGTGAAGCGGTCTCTCTCTCTCTGTGCAGGCAGTGTGAAGCGGTCTCTCTCTCTCTCTCTGTGCAGGCAGTGTGAAGCGGTCTCTCTCTCTCTGCAGGCAGTGTGAAGCGGTCTCTCTCTCTGTGCAGGCAGTGTGAAGCGGTCTCTCTCTCTCTGTCTCTCTCTCTGTGCAGGCAGTGTGAAGCGTCTCTCTCTCTCTCTCTCTGTGCAGGCAGTGTGAAGCGGTCTCTCTCTCTCTGTGCAGGCAGTGTGAAGCGTCTCTCTCTCTCTGCAGGCTCTCTCTGTGCAGGCAGTGTGAAGCGTCTCTCTCTCTCTCTGTGCAGGCAGTGTGAAGCGGTCTCTCTCTCTCTGTGCAGGCAGTGTGAAGCGGTCTCTCTCTCTCTCTCTGCAGGCAGTGTGAAGCGGTCTCTCTCTCTGTGCAGGCAGTGTGAAGCGGTCTCTCTCTCTGTGCAGGCAGTGTGAAGCGGTCTCTCTCTCTCTGTGCAGGCAGTGTGAAGCGGTCTCTCTCTCTCTCTCTCTCTGTGCAGGCAGTGTGAAGCGGTCTCTCTCTCTGTGCAGGCAGTGTGAAGCGGTCTCTCTCTCTGTGCAGGCAGTGTGAAGCGGTCTCTCTCTCTCTGTGCAGGCAGTGTGAAGCGTCTCTCTCTCTCTCTCTGTGCAGGCAGTGTGAAGCGTCTCTCTCTCTCTCTCTGTGCAGGCAGTGTGAAGCGGTCTCTCTCTCTGTGCAGGCAGTGTGAAGCGGTCTCTCTCTCTCTGTGCAGGCAGTGTGCAGTCTCTCTCTGTGCAGGCAGCAGTGTGAAGCGTCTCTCTCTCTCTCTGTGCAGGCAGTGTGAAGCGGTCTCTCTCTCTCTGTGCAGGCAGTGTGAAGCGGTCTCTCTCTCTGTGCAGGCAGTGTGAAGCGGTCTCTCTCTCTCTCTCTGTGCAGGCAGTGTGAAGCGGTCTCTCTCTCTCTCTCTGTGCAGGCAGTGTGAAGCGGTCTCTCTCTCTGTGCAGGCAGTGTCTCTCTCTCTGTGCAGGCAGTGTGAAGCGGTCTCTCTCTCTCTCTCTCTGTGCAGGCAGTGTGAAAGGTCTCTCTCTCTCTGTGCAGGCAGTGTGAAGCGGTCTCTCTCTCTCTGTGCAGGCAGTGTGAAGCGGTCTCTCTCTCTCTCTCTCTCTGTGCAGGCAGTGTGAAGCGGTCTCTCTCTCTCTCTGTGCAGGCAGTGTGAAGCGGTCTCTCTCTCTCTGTGCAGGCAGTGTCTCTCTCTCTCTGTGCAGGCAGTGTGAAGCGGTCTCTCTCTCTCTCTCTCTGTGCAGGCAGTGTGAAGCGGTCTCTCTCTCTCTCTGCAGGCAGTGTCGGTCTCTCTCTCTGTGCAGGCAGTGTGAAGCGGTCTCTCTCTCTCTCTGTGCAGGTGTGAAGCGGTCTCTCTCTCTCTGCAGGCAGTGTGAAGCGGTCTCTCTCTCTCTGTGCAGGCAGTGTGAAGCGGTCTCTCTCTCTGTGCAGGCAGTGTGAAGCGGTCTCTCTCTCTCTCTCTGTGCAGGCAGTGTGAAGCGGTCTCTCTCTCTCTGTGCAGGCAGTGTGAAGCGGTCTCTCTCTCTCTGTGCAGGCAGTGTGAAGCGGTCTCTCTCTCTCTGTCCAGGCAGTATGAAGCGGTCTCTCTCTCTCTCTGTGCAGGCAGTGTGAAGCGGTCTCTCTCTCTCTGTGCAGGCAGTGTGAAGCGGTCTGTCTCTCTCTCTGAGCAGGCAGTGTGAAGCGGTCTCTCTCTCTCTGTGCAGGCAGTGTGAAGCGGTCTCTCTCTCTGTGAAGGCAGTGTGAAGCGGTCTCTCTCTCTCTCTCTCTGTGCAGGCAGTGTGAAGCGGTCTCTCTCTCTGTGCAGGCAGTGTGAAGCTCTCTCTCTCTGTGCAGGCAGTGTGAAGCGGTCTCTCTCTCTCTCTGTGTAGGCAGTGTGAAGAGGTCTCTCTCTCTGTGCAGGCAGTGTGAAGCGGTCTCTCTCTCTGTGCAGGCAGTGTGAAGCGGTCTCTCTCTCTCTGTGCAGGCAGTGTGAAGCGGTCTCTCTCTCTCTGTGCAGGCAGTGTGAAGCGGTCTCTCTCTCTCTGTGCAGGCAGTGTGAAGCGGTCTCTCTCTCTGTGCAGGCAGTGTGAAGCGGTCTCTCTCTCTCTCTCTCTCTCTGTGCAGGCAGTGTGAAGCGGTCTCTCTCTCTCTCTCTCTGTGCAGGCAGTGTGAAGCGGTCTCTCTCTGTGCAGGCAGTGTGAAGCGGTCTCTCTCTCTCTCTGTGCAGGCAGTGTGAAGCGGTCTCTCTCTCTCTCTCTCTGTGCAGGCAGTGTGAAGCGGTCTCTCTCTCTCTCTCTCTGTGCAGGCAGTGTGAAGCTGTCTCTCTCTCTCTCTCTCTGTGCAGGCAGTGTGAAGCGGTCTCTCTCTCTCTCTCTGTGCAGGCAGTATGAAGCAGTCTTTTCCTCTCTGTGCAGGGAGTATGAAGCGGTCTCTTTCTCTATGTGCAGGCAGCGTGAAGCTTTCTCTCTCTCTCTGGAGGCAGTGCAAAGCAGTCTCTTTCTCTCTCTCTCTCTGTGCAGGGAGTGTGAAGCGGTCTCTCTCTCTCTCTCTCTCTGTGCAGGCAGTGTGAAGCGGTCTCTCTCTCTCTCTCTGTGCAGGCAGTGTGAAGCGGTCTCTCTCTCTGTGCAGGCAGTGTGAAGCGGTCTCTCTCTCTCTGTGCAGGCAGTGTGAAGCGGTCTCTCTCTCTCTGTGCAGGCAGTGTCATGCGGTCTCTTTCTCTCTTTCTGTGCAAGCAGTGTGAAGCGGTCTCTCTCTCTCTCTCTGTGCAGGCAGTGTGAAGCGGTCTCTTTCTCTCTCTCTCTGTGCAAGCAGTCTGAAGCGGTCTCTATCTCTCTTTGTGTGCAGGCAGTGTGAAGCGGGCAGTGTGAAGGTCTCTGTCAGGCTCTCTCTCTCTCTGTGCAGGCAGTGTGAAGCGGTCTCTCTCTCTCTGTGCAGGCAGTGTGAAGCGGTCTCTCTCTCTCTCTCTCTCTCTGTGCAGGCAGTGTGAAGCGTCTCTCTCTCTCTGTGCAGGCAGTGTGAAGCGGTCTCTCTCTCTCTCTCTGTGCAGGCAGTGTGAAGCGGTCTCTCTCTCTGTGCAGGCAGTGTGAAGCGGTCTCTCTCTCTGTGCAGGCAGTGTGAAGCGGTCTCTCTCTCTCTCTGTGCAGGCAGTGTGAAGCGGTCTCTCTCTCTCTCTGCAGGCAGTGTGAAGGCTCTCTCTCTGTGCAGCAGTGTGAAGCGGTCTCTCTCTCTGTGCAGGCAGTGTGAAGTGTCTCTCTCTGTCTCTCTCTCTCTGTGCAGGCAGTGTGAAGCGGTCTCTCTCTCTCTCTCTCTGTGCAGGCAGTGTGAAGCGGTCTCTCTCTCTGCAGTGCAGGCAGTGTGAAGCGGTCTCTCTCTCTCTGTGCAGGCAGTGTGAAGCGGTCTCTCTCTCTCTGTGCAGGCAGTGTGAAGCGGTCTCTCCCTCTCTGTGCAGGCAGTGTGAAGCGGTGTCTCTCTCTCTCTCTCTGTGCAGACAGTGTGAAGCAGTCTCTCTCTCTCTGTCTGCAGGCAGTGTGAAGCGGTCTCTCTCTCTGTGCAGGCAGTGTGAAGCGGTCTCTCTCTCTGTGCAGGCAGTGTGAAGCGGTCTCTCTCTCTGCTGGCTCTCTCTCTCTCTGCAGGCAGTGTGAAGCGGTCTCTCTCTCTGTGCAGGCAGTGTGAAGCGGTCTCTCTCTCTGTGCAGGCAGTGTGAAGCGGTCTCTCTCTCTCTCTGTGCAGGCAGTGTGAAGCGGTCTCTATCTCTCTCTTTGTGTGCAGGCAGTGTGAAGCGGTGTCTTTCTCTCTCTCTCTCTGTGCAGGCAGTGTGAAGCTGTCTCTCTCTCTCTGTGCAGGCAGTGTGAAGCGGTCTCTCTCTCTCTCTGTGCAGGCAGTGTGAAGAGGTCTCTCTCTCTCTGTGCAGGCAGTGTGAAGCGGTCTCTCTCTCTCTGTGCAGGCAGTGTGAAGCGGTCTCTCTCTCTCTGTGCAGGCAGTGTGAAGCGGTCTCTCTCTCTCTCTGTGCAGGCAGTGTGAAGCGATCTCTCTGTGCAGGTAGTGTGTCTCTCTCTCTGTGCAGGCAGTGTGAAGCGGTCTCTCTCTCTCTCTGTGCAGGCAGTGTGAAGCAGGCTCTCTCTCTCTCTCTGTGCAGGCAGTGTGAAGCGTCTCTCTCTCTCTCTCTCTGTGCAGGCAGTGTGAAGCGGTCTCTCTCTCTCTGTGCAGGCAGTGTGAAGCGGTCTCTCTCTCTCTCTGTGCAGGCAGTGTGAAGCGGTCTCTCTCTGTGCAGGCAGTGTGAAGCGGTCTCTCTCTCTCTGTGCAGGCAGTGTGAAGCGGTCTCTCTCTCTCTGTGCAGGCAGTGTGAAGCGGTCTCTCTCTCTGTGCAGGCAGTGTGAAGCGGTCTCTCTCTCTGTCTCTCTCAGTGCAGGCAGTGTGAAGCGGTCTCTCTCTCTCTCTGTGCAGGCAGTGTGAAGCGGTCTCTCTCTCTCTCTCTGTGCAGGCAGTGTGAAGCGGTCTCTCTCTCTCTCTGTGCAGGCAGTGTGAAGCGGTCTCTCTCTCTCTCTCTCTGTGAAGCGCTCTCTCTCTCTGTGCAGACAATGTGGAGTGGTCGCTCTCTCTCTGGGGCAATGTGGAGCAGTGTCCCTCCCTCTCTCTCTCTCTCTGTGCGGGCAATGTGGAGCAGTGTCCCTCTCTCTCTCTCTGTGCGGGCAGTGTGGAGCGGTCTCTCTCTCTGCTCTCAGTGTGAAGCGGTCTCTGTCTGTGCAGGCAGTGTGAAGCGGTCTCTCTCTCTGTGCGGGCAATGTGGAGCAGTGTCCCTCTCTCTCTCTCTGCGGGCAGTGTGAAGCGGTCTCTCTCTCTCTCTCTGTGCGGGCAATGTGGAGCAGTGTCCCTCTCTCTCTCTCTGTGCGGGCAGTGTGAAGCGGTCTCTCCCTCTCTCTGTGTGTCCCTCCCTCTCTCTCTCTGTGCGGGCAGTGTGAAGCGGTCTCTCCCTCTCTGCAGGCAGTGTGAAGCCCTCTCTCTCTGTGCAGGAAGTGTGGAGCGGTCTCTCTCTCTGTGCAGACAGTGTGAAGCGGTCTCTCTCTCTGTGCAGGCAGTGTGAAGAAGTGTCTCTCTCTCTCTGTGCAGGCAATGTGATGCGGTCTCTCTCTCTCTCTAGGTGCAGGCAGTGTGAAGCGGACTCTCTCTCTCTCTCTCTCTCTGTGCAGGCACTGAGAACCGCACTCTCTCTCTCTGTGAAGGCAGTGTCTAGCGGTGCAGGCAGTGTGAAGCTCTCTCTCTCTCTCTCTGTGCATTCAGCCACTGAGCATGTGGATGGTTGGGACCAAATTTCTTTTGACGGTTTAGCAACTGGGGTAGGTAAATTTGCCTGCTACAATTGGATGTTGGTGTAGCAATAGCAGATTGCCCACAAGCACTTGTCACACCTAATTCTACACCTTCATTCCTCTCAGAGCAGCTTTCAGAGAGGACTGAAGATATAGTGGGGATGGAGATCCCAGCTGATGAGGAGCAAGGAGAGGTCCGCCTTGTTCTTTGGTGTGGGTCTTTTAAGTAATGTTGCCAACGGACTGCATGGGAGGTCAACATATGTCTGGTCAAGCATAGACATGTGCAATTCATTTTTCTTTTTTCAGTTTTTCAGGTTTTTTCCGTTATTTTTGTTCGTTCGTTTTCGTACGAATGAACGAATCGTTTGAATCGTACGAATCCGAATAACGAATCGTTCAAATCCGATTATTGAATCATTCGAATCGAACGAATCCGAAAAACAACGAAAAAACTAATTAGAAACAACGAATGTACTAATGAAGAAAATCCGAAAAACAAAAACGAACGAAAAAATGTGTACATTTGTAACTTTTTTTTTTGTTGAATTGGTAATTTTCCGTGTCCCTTACAATCGCGTTGCTTAACGTGCTTCGAATGGATTGAACAAAAAAATTCGTACATTCGTAACTTTTTTTTCGATTCGTAACTTTTTTTTTTCGATTCGTAACTTTTTTTTTCGATTCGTAAATTATTAAAATGTAATAATAGCACACATTACATAAAATTATGAATTATGCTCCGATTACGAATCTACGAATGTTACGAATAAATACGAATGCGTCCGAAAATTAAACTAACGAAAAAACGAATCAACGAAAAAATAACTCTTACGAATGTACGAATTGTTACGAATACGAACACCGACGACTTACGAATGTGCGAATCGTTATGAATACGAACGCCGACGACTTACGAATGTACGAATCGTTACGAATCAACGGAAACGAAAAAAGCGAAACGAAAATAAACAAATTTTTTTCGGAAACGAAAAAAACGAAACGAAAATAAACACATTTTTTTTGTTGAGCACATGGTCAAGCATGTTGTTCCCAAGGGGCTGCTGTTTTGGCCATGCTTGATACGCTTCAAACAGCAATGGTGCGATCTGCTGCACATGTATCAAAAAAGGCCCACACCAAAGAACTTTTCAAAATAAACGGGGAGTCAGCAGCGCCCTGCACATGCAGAGCTTTGCTGTGTGATGGAGTCAGGTGGCTGCCCTTAAGCTGGCCCCTGGAGGGCATCCTGCCTCATTGGAGATGTGCCTCCTCCCCTCTTCTATCAGGCACCCACGAGTCAGTGACCTCATCATCCCCTCCCTCCTCATCACTGGTGCAAACCTGACAGTATGCTGCACCTGGGGGAACACGACTGCCAGTTTCTTGTCCATCATCAGAGCCTTTAAAACGCTGCGCATCCTCCTGCAGCATGTACCCGACACTGTGGTCAAACAGTTTGGGGGACTCCTCCGTGCATGGTGGTGGGGCTAGGGAAGGAGTGACTGATGACATTGAGCCGATGGAATAGGCCGCTTTGGCAGCTGCATTGGCAGGCAAGATACTCTGAGCCTTGGTGACAGAGGATGAGGAGGATGAGGATGGCTTAGTTATCCACTCTACCAACTCTTCTGCATGTTGTGGATCAACACAGCCAGCTGACAAAAAAAAGGACAAGCGTGCCCCATGGCCACGTGCTGAGGATGCACCGTGTCCACGACCAGCACTGTTGGCTGTAGACACAGAGCCTGCTTGCCCTCTTTTAGTGGCCTGTGAGCATCTGCCTCTCCTTGGTGGCCTTCCGGACATGCTGTAAAATTTTATTAGCAAAACACAGTGTGAAGTTTACTGGAAAAAGTACACCAGGAATGGCCTGCTTGGCTAGACTAGAATGCAGTGGATATATATGTAGGAGACTGTATATATATTTTATGCACTGCCGATCACTGAATAACCTGCCTGCCTGAAAGTATATTTGAAAACGTACACCAGGAATGGCCTGCAGTCAGATATAGGCTTAGCTAGAGTAGAATGCAGTGGATATATATGTAGGAGACTGTATATATATTTTATGCAATGCAGCTCACTGAATCACCTCCTGCCTGAAGTATATTAGAAACAG
Source organism: Lithobates sylvaticus (assembly GCA_028564925.1). Classification (NCBI taxonomy): domain Eukaryota; kingdom Metazoa; phylum Chordata; class Amphibia; order Anura; family Ranidae; genus Lithobates; species Lithobates sylvaticus. The sequence goes on from CM053029.1 coordinate 48,340,669, forward strand.
TACACCACCAGGAACGGACTGCAGTCAAATCTCGCTAAACTGGATACAGTGTATATATACATGCACATATATATATATATATATATATATATATATACACATATACATATATACATGAGACTGACTGTGTGTGTGTATATTATATATATATATATATATATATATATATATATATATATATACATATATATTAAATACACTGCAGCTAACTGAATCACTATAAAAAGAGCAACAATTTTGAAAAAAAGCTATATTTTTTACTTTTTGCTATAATAAATATCCCCAAAAAATATATAAAAAAAGAATTTCTTCCTCAGTTTAATGCGGCGATCTGTGATTTTTATCGGGACTGCGTCATTATGGCGGACACATCTGACACTTTTGACACTATTTTGGGACCATTGTCATTTATACAACGATCAGTGCTATAAAATGCACTGATTGCTGTATAAATGACACTGGCAGGGAAGGGGTTAAACACTAGGGGGTGATCAAGGGGTTAAGTGTGTCCTAGGGAGTGATTCTAACTGTGGGGGGATAGGCTATCACTGACATGACAGCGATCACTGCTCCCGATGACAGGGATCAGTAGATCCCTGTCATGTCACTAGGCAGAACAGGGAAATGCCTTGTTTACAAAGGCATCTCCCCGTTCTTCCGAACCGTGACACGATCGTGGGCCCCAGGCGGACATCGAGTCTGCGGGACATGCGGTCACAGTCACAGAGTACGCAGCCCCTGGTGGCGCAGGCGCACCCACAATGCCGCATCTTAAAGGGGACGTACAGGTACACCCATTTGCACAGCCGTGCCATTGTGCCGTTTTATATCATGGTGCACTGGTCGGCAAGCGTTTAAACTTCTTTCAAGAACATAGTACATCCAAATTCAAATATGATAGTCCACAGTACATCCATAGGATGAGAATAAAGCAGAGAGAGGGTGGATAAATGAAAAAAAAATTCTCCTCAGCTGTGACAGGTATGCTCAGAAAAACTTCTCAGCTACGTGCATCCATGTCAGTGCCTCTACCATAAATCAATGTGGGCCGCTCACCTCATTAAATGGACCTCTGAATTAACTGATAGGCCAAACAAGCCTTCCTATAAAGGGTATATTATTGCCTCTGTGGGGATCCAAGGATAATGCGATCACACCACTCAGAACTTCCAACCAAACTTCACACTCAGTGGGGACCAGGTATAACGTTGCTCCATGTAAAATCAAGTAAGAACTGCATAGTGCTCTTTGTATCGCTTAAAACATTTTATTGGGACACAAAAATGTACTTACAAACAAAGCACTAATGACTTAGTGCTTGGTGTCAAGGCATTCAGTTTAACATCTCCACAAGACTGTGAGTGAAAGGTGGCTGCAGGTGACGTGTCAGAGTCCTCCTACACGTGTATCATCCCAGTGGTTACGGTGATTACGGAGGCTCGTACATCATCACTCATATATAGACACCACCTGATTGCTTAACACATACATGCCGCCTTCTCAGAGTGTAATGCTCTGTACACATGACCGATTTTCCCGTCGGAATAAACTCTGAAGGTTTTTCTTTGTCGGAATTCCGCTGAAACTGTCTTGCGTACACACGATCACACCTAAGTCCAACCGTCAAGAACGCAGTGACGTACAACACGTACGACAGGACTAGAAAAAGGAAGTTCAATAGCCAGTAGCCAATAGCTTCCCTCTTGTACTTGCTTCAGAGCATGCGTTGTTTTTGGTATGTCGGAACAGCATACAGACGAGCGGTTTTCTCCATAGGAATTGGTTCTGTCGGAAAAATTTAGAACATGTTTTCTTTCTAGGTCCGTCAGAATTTTCGATGTAAAGAGTCCAATGGGGCATACACACGGTCGGAATATACGATGAAAAGATTCCGTTTGACTTTTTCTGTCGGACATTCCGCTCGTGTGTACACGGCATAAGTTGCCATAGATACCATGACGCTAAGCGTCGCTTGATCGGTTACTGCTAGATCCCATATACACATCAATCTCGGCTTAAAATCTCAGGATGGACTTATCTTTAACCGCTTCCCGACCGGCGCACGCCTATGTACGTCGACAGAATGGCACGGACAGGCATAAGGGCGTACAGGTACGTCAAAAAGTAGTCCGGTGTGGCATGAAATACAATGTTTATATGATCGCATCGTATTGGAACAAGGATTTATTTTATCAACCATATCTATCCTGTGGACTTTCTGTCTGTGTCACCTCCACTTTGGACCAGGGCCATCTTAAGAGCATTATAGGCCCCCGGGCAATACAGTGCACTGGGGCCCTGTCTACACGATCATGCACGAGAATAAAAATGCGAATTATCAATAAGGCTATATTTATTGGTACTTCCAACAAAATCAGTGTTTAAACATTAACACAACATTTGGAAAATATAACACGAGTTTGATGGGCACAGTGGCAGCGTTTGATGGGCACAGCGGCAGCGTTTGGGAACAGTGGCAGCGTTTGATCGGCATAGTGGCTGCGTTTAATGGGCACAGTGGCAGCTTCTGATGGGCACAGTGGCAGCTTTTGATGGGCACAGGGGCAGCTTTTGATGGGCACAGTGGCTGTGTTTGATGGGCACAGTGGCAGCTTTTGAGGGGCACAGACAGTGGCTGTGTTTGATGCACAACTTGAACTTACTTAAGTAGACAGTGTTAGACTTACTCTAGGCCGCCGGCCTGGTGCAGTACAGTGTGTCACTCACAGCAGTAAGGCAGCACCAGCTATCAAGGGCTGTCTTTCCACTCTGCTCCCTCTCCATGCTGTCTGAAGAACATGGCAGAGGTGGGCGGAGCCTGTTCACTAGCCACTGGGGCAGCCGCGGTGCGCCATGAATGCTGGGGCGGCCGCGGCCTCTGATTGACGTCACTGGTTGCTAGCTAGATGCCGGCCTTTGAAGTGAGCAACCAGTGCAGTCAGTCAATTTAAGCAGCAGATTGCAGCGCTGAGGATCAGCCCTGGATGGGGCCCTCCAGACAAGTGGGGCCCCTGGGCAACTGCCCAGCATGCCCAGTGGAAAAAACGGCCCTGCTTTGGACTACTTTTTGGCTATAGTGTCAATACCTTTTTGCCAAACATACCCATTGTGAATGCTATTTATTCAGTCATTTAGTTTATATTGTGTTCTCTTTGGTGATATTATTTGGACATCTATGATTATTATTTGATTATAGCGTCAAAACTTATTAGTCTCAAATACATCCATTGTGTACTTCATTATACCAGTTATGCACATTAGGTAGTTATTGTATCCTTATACTGGATCTTAGTATTAGCTACCTTTCACCTGGCGCAGTTTTCTTTTTTATATTGCATATTGTGTTTATCCCACTATTCTGCAGCCGGGTTTGATTATTGTTTCTTACATTATTATTTTTTGTCCTACCCATTCCCTTTGTCCTACCCATTCCCTTTTCCCTACCCCATTGGGTTAGCACGTTTTTTTTCGCCTGTACAGGTACGTCCCCTTTAAGATGCCGCCATGCCATCGAGCGCACGCCGCCGGTCGGGACCCCTGTGAGGCCGGTCGCGAGTCCCGCGGACGCGATCGCCGCGGGGATACCCGCAATCGTCTCACGCGAAGGCTGAACGGGGAGATGCGGAAATAAAAAGCATCTCCCCGTTCTGCCTAGCAACTAGTGACGCTGATCTCTGCTCCCTGTGATTTGAGCAGAGATCAGCATTCATTAGCTGACAGCCACGCCCCCCCACAGTTAGTAACACATCTCTAGGAACATGTAATCCCTACACTGCCACCTAGTGGTTAACCCCTTCACTGCCAGTGTCATTTACACAGGAATCAATGCATTTAAATAGCATAGATTGCTGTATAAATGACAATGGTCCCAAAATTTTTTTAAATAACAACCATGTCACACTTACCTCCACTGTGCAACTCGTTTTGAGTGGCCCCGAACATCCTCTTCTGGGGTCCCCCGGCGCCCGGGTCATTGGATTTGATTGACAACAGCAGGAGCCAATGGCTGCGCTGCTACCAATCTATCCATTTAGGACAAGAGACACCAGCTAGAGCTGGTGTGCTCGTCCAGGGGGAGAAAAAGACCGGGTTCAGGTAAGTAAAACGGGGCTCAATAAACAGAACAATTGTGGGCATAAGGTATCAAAGTTGAAAGAGCAGCAGCAACTGGCACACTTAGAGTAAAGTAAGAAAGGGGAAGCAGAAAGACTTGGTGTCAGACTACTCCCTTCTGCCCCTGGTGCCACATCCCCAGAATGAGCACAACTGTTTAGTACTGTTCGGTTCGCACCAGAACTTTCGAACATCGCAAAAGTTCGGAACTAAATAATAAAGTCTATGGGACCCAAACTGGAAAAATAAAAGTGCCCATTTTGAAGGCTATAATGCAAGTAATTGGACATACAATGGTTATGGGGACCTGGGTACTGCCCTGGGGGACATGTATCAATGAAAAGAAAGTTTGTAAAAAACATAAATTTTAAATGAGCAGTGATTTATTGATGCCTAAAGTAAAATAATAAAAATGAAAAATTCCTTTCAATATAGTGCCTGGGGCGTCCCCTTAGTCTACCTGTAAAGTGGCACTTCTGTACCGGGTATAAAAGCTGCTGTAGCGGTAATTGCATTTATAAAGCCAAAAAAATTAAATTTCCCTGCAAGCTTTGTTTATTTTATATAAATTCTGGTGTCTCTACCGCAGACTTTGATTAGAAGCAACAGGTGTGGAAAAATAGTTTTTTTGGTGTTGGCGTTGTCTTCACACCATAACCCTATAGAGGTACTCTTGATGAAAGGAAGAATTGGCCTTTCTGTCAAAAATTTTAATGATACGCACCTGTCAAACTTGTGTGGAAAAATTGGTCTTTGGGTGTCGTGGCGCCTTCACAGCGTAACCCTATAAAGGTACTCTTGATGAAAGCAAGAATTGGCCTTGCTGTCAGAAATGATATGCACCTGTCAAACAGGTGCAGAAAAATTGGTCTTTGGATGTTAATTGTGCCCATGAAACCTACACCAAAAAAAGTATTCCTGATGAAATCAGCACCCACAATGCTAGGCATCCTGCAGAAATTCCACATCCCAAAAACATTTAAAGTGATTGTAAAGTCTCGTTTTTTTTTTTTTTTTTTAAATAACAAAACATGTTATACTTATCTGCTCTGTTGCAGTGAATTTGCACAGAGCAGCCTGGATCCTCCACTTCACATGGTCTCTCTTTGCTGCTCCTGGCCACTACCTTTAATGAGTGCCCCCATAGCCTAGCAGCTTATTATGGGGGCACCCGAGCCGAGTTGCAGCTCCGTGTGTCCATTCAGACACGCAGCTGCCGTTCGGCCCCACCCTCTCCCCCCCCTAATTGGCTAACTGACTTTGATTGACAGCTGCGGGAGCCAGTGGCACAGTGGTTGTGCCCCAACCAATCAGGAGGAGAGTCCCAGACAGCCGAGAGAATCGTAGACATCGCTGGTGAGAGATGGGGCTCAGGTAAGTAATTAGGAAGTACTGGGAGTACTGGAAGTACAAAAACTTTTGCCTTTACAACTTCTTTAATCGGGGACATCAGCATCAGGGGCTTTATAGCCTGGTAATCCAGGACTGGTGCATTTTGATAAATGTCAGAAGGTCCACGGAGTCTGTGGACAGACGCATTCTATTATCAGTAACAAAACTTCCAGCAGCACTGAATGCCCATTCGGAAAGCACGCTGGATGCAGGGCAGCCGAGCAGCTCAATTGCATACTGGGAAAGTTCTGGCCAGTGGTCTATTCTCATGACCCAATAAGCCAGTGGATCGTAAACTGGAAAGCTCTCCATCTCTGTTTTTGCCCCTAGATCATCATGCCGATGGGATGTGAAAGCTAACAGTCCTGGGCAGCTAGGACTAAAAAAATTGTTAAATGCATCACTTAGGCCGCCTTCTCCACAGCTCCTCTCTTGACCAACAGAAGCCTCAAAACTACGACACTTTAACTTACCAGAGTCAGGAAAAGCATTAGATAAACTCCTCGTTAGGGATGGGCCCGGTGCTCGATTCGAACCCACATTCGAATCGAGCACTGGGCGTTCGCCCGCTCGGCGAGCCCAGAACTATTTGGGCCATTCGCATCACATTTGTGTGATGCGAGCGGCCCGCAATGCATTGCGGCCGGCGCAGTGCATTGCTGGCTGATGATTGGCCAAGCATGCACTGTGACCCCGCATGCTTGGCCAATCACAGCGCAGGCAGCGAGGAGAGCAATAATTGGCTACAGGCAGGACGCCTGTAGCCAATTAAAGCTCAGGGGCTTTAGTACACGCCCCGTCGCCCCGTCGGCCCAGGGCACATGTGTTCCGGCTTTTAGAAGAGCAGTCTGCTGATTGATTTCTTCTTTGCTAAACCATTGTTGCTGAGTCATTCAATACTGATCATTGCTGCTGATTGCACTGAGTGTGACATTATCTGCTGCTGGGGATTAGTCTGGTGTGTGCGTGCTGTTAGCACAGAATTGCAGTAGCACCAATCGCAGTGCTGTTAGAACAGCATTGCACCCCAACTTTCTGTCCCAACCTTCTTTCCCAACCTTCTGTCCCATCCCAGGCAGGCAGGCAGGCAGGGATTTATAGGAGCCATATTGTGTTTGTGTCAGCACACATAGGAGCTAGTGTGTGTGTTGTCAGCACACATAGGACCTATAGTGTGTTTGTGTCAGCACACATAGGACCTATAGTGTGTTGTGAGCACACATAAGAGCTCTATTTTTTGTCAGCACACATAGGACCTATAGTGTGTTTGTGTCAGCACCCATAGGACCTATAGTGTGTTGTGAGCACACATAGGAGCTCTATTTTTTTGTCAGCACACATAGGACCTATAGTGTGTTTGTGTCAGCACCCATAGGACCTATAGTGTGTTGTGAGCACACATAGGAGCTCTATTTTTTTGTCAGCACACATAGGACCTATAGTGTGTTTGTGTCAGCACCCATAGGACCTATAGTGTGTTGTGAGCACACATAGGAGCTCTATTTTTTTGTCAGCACACATAGGACCTATAGTGTGTTTGTGTCAGCACCCATAGGACCTATAGTGTGTTGTGAGCACACATAGGAGCTCTATTTTTTTGTCAGCACACATAGGACCTATAGTGTGTTTGTGTCAGCACCCATAGGACCTATAGTGTGTTGTGAGCACACATAGGAGATTTATTTTTTTGTCAGCACACAAAGGGCCTATAGTGTGTTTGTGTCAGCACCCTTAGGACCTATAGTGTGTTGTGAGCACACATAGGAGCTCTATTTTTTTGTCAGCACACAAAGGGCCTATAGTGTGTTTGTGTCAGCACCCATAGGACCTATAGTGTGTTGTGAGCACACATAGGAGCTCTATTTTTTTGTCAGCACACAAAGGGCCTATAGTGTGTTTGTGTCAGCACACATAGGACCTATAGTGTGTTGTGAGCACACATAGGAGCTCTATTTTTTTGTCAGCACACAAAGGGCCTATAGTGTGTTTGTGTCAGCACCCATAGGACCTATAGTGTGTTGTGAACACACATAGGAGCTCTATTTTTTTGTCAGCACACATAGGACCTATAGTGTGTTTGTGTCAGCACCCATAGAACCTATAGTGTGTTGTGAGCACACATAGGAGCTCTATTTTTTTGTCAGCACACATAGGACCTATAGTGTGTTTGTGTCAGCACCCATAGGACCTATAGTGTGTTGTGAGCACACATAGGAGCTTTATTTTTTTGTCAGCACACAAAGGGCCTATAGTGTGTTTGTGTCAGCACCCATAGGACCTATAGTGTGTTGTGAGCACACATAGGAGCTCTATTTTTTTGTCAGCACACAAAGGGCCTATAGTGTGTTTGTGTCAGCACCCATAGGACCTATAGTGTGTTGTGAGCACACATAGGAGCTCTATTTTTTTGTCAGCACACAAAGGGCCTATAGTGTGTTTGTGTCAGCACCCTTAGGACCTATAGTGTGTTGTGAGCACACATAGGAGCTCTATTTTTTTGTCAGCACACAAAGGGCCTATAGTGTGTTTGTGTCAGCACCCATAGGACCTATAGTGTGTTGTGAGCACACATAGGAGCTCTATTTTTTTGTCAGCACACAAAGGGCCTATAGTGTGTTTGTGTCAGCACCCATAGGACCTATAGTGTGTTGTGAGCACACATAGGAGCTCTATTTTTTTGTCAGCACACAAAGGGCCTATAGTGTGTTTGTGTCAGCACCCATAGGACCTATAGTGTGTTGTGAGCACACATAGGAGCTCTATTTTTTTGTCAGCACACATAGGACCTATAGTGTGTTTGTGTCAGCACCCATAGAACCTATAGTGTGTTGTGAGCACACATAGGAGCTCTATTTTTTTGTCAGCACACATAGGACCTATAGTGTGTTTGTGTCAGCACCCATAGGACCTATAGTGTGTTGTGAGCACACATAGGAGCTTTATTTTTTTGTCAGCACACAAAGGGCCTATAGTGTGTTTGTGTCAGCACCCATAGGACCTATAGTGTGTTGTGAGCACACATAGGAGCTCTATTTTTTTGTCAGCACACAAAGGGCCTATAGTGTGTTTGTGTCAGCACCCATAGGACCTATAGTGTGTTGTGAGCACACATAGGAGCTCTATTTTTTTGTCAGCACACAAAGGGCCTATAGTGTGTTTGTGTCAGCACCCATAGGACCTATAGTGTGTTGTGAGCACACATAGGAGCTCTATTTTTTTGTCAGCACACAAAGGGCCTATAGTGTGTTTGTGTCAGCACCCATAGGACCTATAGTGTGTTGTGAACACACATAGGAGCTCTATTTTTTTGTCAGCACACATAGGACCTATAGTGTGTTTGTGTCAGCACCCATAGGACCTATAGTGTGTTGTGAGCACACATAGGAGCTCTATTTTTTTGTCAGCACACAAAGGGCCTATAGTGTGTTTGTGTCAGCACCCATAGGACCTATAGTGTGTTGTGAGCACACATAGGAGCTCTATTTTTTTGTCAGCACACAAAGGGCCTATAGTGTGTTTGTGTCAGCACCCATAGGACCTATAGTGTGTTGTGAGCACACATAGGAGCTCTATTTTTTTGTCAGCACACATAGGACCTATAGTGTGTTTGTGTCAGCACCCATAGGACCTATAGTGTGTTGTGAGCACACATAGGAGCTCTATTTTTTTGTCAGCACACATAGGACCTATAGTGTGTTTGTGTCAGCACCCATAGAACCTATAGTGTGTTGTGAGCACACATAGGAGCTCTATTTTTTTGTCAGCACACATAGGACCTATAGTGTGTTTGTGTCAGCACCTATAGTGTGTTGTGAGCACACATAGGAGCTCTATTTTTTTGTCAGCACACAAAGGGCCTATAGTGTGTTTGTATCAGCACCCATAGGACTTATAGTGTGTTGTGAGCACACATAGGAGCTCTATTTTTTTGTCAGCACACATAGGACCTATAGTGTGTTTGTGTCAGCACCCATAGGACCTATAGTGTGTTGTGAGCACACATAGGAGCTCTATTTTTTTGTCAGCACACAAAGGGCCTATAGTGTGTTTGTGTCAGCACCCATAGGACCTATAGTGTGTTGTGAGCACACATAGGAGCTCTATTTTTTTGTCAGCACACATAGGACCTATAGTGTGTTTGTGTCAGCACCCATAGGACCTATAGTGTGTTGTGAGCTAGTGATGTAAGTAACTGAGTTAAAATAAACTGAGTTACGTAACTCAGTTACTTTAGAGGGTAACTAGTAATCTAACTGATTACTTTTCCCCTCATGGTAACTCAGTTCCCATTACTTTGGCTTAGTTACCCCAATTACATCTACCGTCACTAGATGGCAGTAGTGTAATTCCGGTGTCCTGCCAAAAAATTTCCCCCGCCGGATAAGGACCCCCTGTACTGCACAGGCGCAGTGCTTGCGCAGTACGAAGGACTACGGAGCTTCCGAAAATTGCAGAACCTAAACAGCTCTGAGTGAACTCTACACAGCGCAGGCGCAGTTAACATGTAATTGTATGAGGCGATGCCGCACCCTCATGATGCTCGTGCTACTCTGCAAGGGGCGTCTATCGTGTAACTAAGGGGCGGGTCTAGTATTACTGTAACCAAGGGGCGCATTTATTATTATTGTTATATATCGAGCTCTGCCCATTAATTTAACATTCGCCCTCTTCTGTAGAAATCCGCCCCTTACACAATATAATAATAATAGACCCACCCCTTGCTTACACGCTATAACAGAACTGCCCCTTGCTTAGAGTAATAATAGAGAAGCCCCTTGGTTACACGATATATAACAATAATAATAAATGCGCCCCTTGGTTACAGTAATACTAGACCCGCCCCTTAGTTACACGTATAGAATATTTTTTTTTAAAAAGTCAGTTACTTTGCTGAGTAACTAATTACTTTTCCAATGTAGTAACTGAGTTACTAACGCAATTACTTTTTGGGAGAAGTAATTTGTAACTTAACTAAATTACTTTTTTAAAGTAAGATGACCAACACTGTTGTGAGCACACATAGGAGCTCTATTTTTTTGGCAGCACACATAGGACCTATAGTGTGTTTGTGTCAGCACCTATAGGACCTATAGTGTGTTGTGAGCACACATAGGAGCTCTATTTTTTTGTCAGCACACAAAGGGCCTATAGTGTGTTTGTGTCAGCACCCATAGGACTTATAGTGTGTTGTGAGCACACATAGGAGCTCTATTTTTTTGTCAGCACACATAGGACCTATAGTGTGTTTGTGTCAGCACCCATAGCTGGCTGGGAGGAGGTGGCTGGCGATCATGTCGTCCTCAGTGACCCAGAAGACTCCGGACCGAATGCCTCAGCTAACCTACGTTGCATGACCTCCCTGATCCTGCAAAGCCTGCGGAAGGATCCTCGTATTCTTCGGATCATGGAAAGGGACCATTACTGGCTGGCCACTCTCCTTGATCCACGGTACCAGGGTAAGGTTGCGGACCTTATCTTGCCGTCGCAGAGGGAGCAGAGGATGAGACATCTCATTTATTTATTTTTAAATGCTTCGCAACAGGTCTGACTGCTGTGCTCCAAGTACAGTATCTGTGAGGGGTTGCAGTGTTGTGGCACCAGCACCAGTGCCTAAGGCCCAATTTTTCAGCCCCTGTTTAACAGGGGCGTGTAATTACAATTTTTTAAGCAATGCTTCGCAACAGGTCTGACTGCTGTGCTCCAAGTACAGTATCTGTGAGGGGTTGCAGTGTTGTGGCACCAGCGCCTAAGGCACAATTTTTCAGCCCCTGTTGGGGCGTGTAATTACAATTTTTAGGCAATGCTTTGCAACAGGTCTCATTACTGTGCTCAGAGTACAGTATCTGTAAGGGTTGCAGGGTTGTGGCACCAGCACCAGTGCCTGAACCCCAATTTTTCAGCCCCTGTTTAACAGGGGCGTGTAATTACAATTTTTTAAGCAATGCTTTGCAACACGTCTGACTGCTGTGCTCCAAGTACAGTATCTGTGAGGGGTTGCAGTGTTGTGGCGCCAGCACCAGTGCCTAAGGCCCAATTTTTCAGCCCCTGTTTAACAGGGGCGTGTAATTACAATTTTTTAAGCAATGCTTCGCAACAGGTCTGACTGCTGTGCTCCAAGTACAGTATCTGTGAGGGGTTGCAGTGTTGTGGCACCAGCACCAGTGCCTAAGGCACAATTTTTCAGCCCCTGTTGAGGCGTGTAATTACAATTTTTAGGCAATGCTTTGCAACAGGTCTCATTGCTGTGTTTAGAGTACAGTATCTGTTAAGGGTTGCAGTGTTGTGGCACCAGCACCAGTGCCTAAGGCCCAATTTTTCAGCCCCTGTTTAACAGGGGCGTGTAATTACAAATCTTGATCTAATAGTTCACAGCAGGGCCCATTCCTGCGCCCACCAAGAGTAACTGTGAGGGCTTACAGTCTTGTGGCAACACCGTCCACCACCACCACCACCAAAGGCCCAATTTTTCTGCCCTGTTCAACAGGTGCATGCAATTACAAATCTTGATCTAATAACTCACAGCAGGGCCCATTCCTGCGCCCACCAAGATTAACTGTGAGGGCTTACAGTCTTGTGGCAACACCGTCCACCACCACCACCAAAGGCCCAATTTTTCTGCCCTGTTCAACAGGTGCATGCAATTACAAATCTTGATCTAATAACTCACAGCAGGGCCCATTCCTGCGCCCACCAAGAGTAACTGTGAGGGCTTACAGTCTTGTGGCAACACCGTCCACCACCACCACCACCAAAGGCCCAATTTTTCTGCCCTGTTCAACAGGTGCATGCAATTACAAATCTTGATCTAATAACTCACAGCAGGGCCTATTCCTGCGCCCACCAAGAGTAACTGTGAGGGCTTACAGTCTTGTGGCAACACCGTCCACCACCACCACCACCAAAGGCCCAATTTTTCTGCCCTGTTCAACAGGTGCATGCAATTGCAAATCTTGATCTAATAACTCACAGCAGGGCCCATTCCTGCGCCCACCAAGAGTAACTGTGAGGGCTTACAGTCTTGTGGCAACACCGTCCACCACCACCACCAAAGCCCCAATTTTTCTGCCCTGTTCAACAGGTGCATGCAATTACAAATCTTGATCTAATAACTCACAGCAGGGCCCATTCCTGCGCCCACCAAGATTAACTGTGAGGGCTTACAGTCTTGTGGCAACACCGTCCACCACCACCACCAAAGGCCCAATTTTTCTGCCCTGTTCAACAGGTGCATGCAATTACAAATCTTGATCTAATAACTCACAGCAGGGCCCATTCCTGCGCCCACCAAGAGTAACTGTGAGGGCTTACAGTCTTGTGGCAACACCGTCTACCACCACCACCACCAAAGGCCCAATTTTTCTGCCCTGTTCAACAGGTGCATGCAATTACAAATCTTGATCTAATAACTCACAGCAGGGCCTATTCCTGCGCCCACCAAGAGTAACTGTGAGGGCTTACAGTCTTGTGGCAACACCGTCCACCACCACCACCACCAAAGGCCCAATTTTCCTGCCCTGTTCAACAGGTGCATGCAATTACAAATCTTGATCTAATAACTCACAGCAGGGCCCATTCCTGCGCCCACCAAGAGTAACTGTGAGGGCTTACAGTCTTGTGGCAACACCGTCCACCACCACCACCACCACCAAAGGCCCAATTTTTCTGCCCTGTTCAACAGGTGCATGCAATTACAAATCTTGATCTAATAACTCACAGCAGGGCCCATTCCTGTGCCCACCCAGAGTAACTGTGAGGGCTTACAGTGTTATGGCTACACCAACATCTAATGGGGCAAATTTATGCAGAGTATATACGGCAGGCCCCTACTTTCAAACATCCAACTTACAAACGACTCCTACTTGCAAACGGAAGGAGAAAACAGGAAGTGAGAGGAAATCTACCCCTAGGAAGGGAAATTCGATCCTGTTAGATTTAATTTGGGAAAAAGGTATCTCCTCTCTACTAATGCTTTATCACCAATCCTTGTTTCAATTAAAACCCCACTTTTCCAAAAACATTTGTCATTGGGACGGAAAGTGAGGTGAAATGTTCTGAACAGATGTGCAAAGACAGCAAATGTTACAGGGGTGATAACCCCTCCCTATGTTCTCCAAAAAGCTTAAAAATTGATTTTTTTTGGATGGAGCTACACTTCATAATGTACCTGTTCAGATTCTACTTAAGAACAAACCTACAGTCCGTGTCTTGTTTGCACCGCCTGTATACTGCTGTTCAGAGTATATAGGGTTGTAGGTATAGGGTTTTATTTTGGGTGTGGGGTCCCCCTTAATATCCATACAAGACCCAAAGGGGCTGGGGTGGGGGGGGGGGGGGTGATGGGGTAGCCATGCCATTTTTCTCAAGGATTTTCAGCCATATGGCCAGGACAAGACATGACATTAAAGCCGCAAGTGGTTTTAAATGGCTTCTTTTTTTCCTTTACAAATGTCATTTTGTGCAGGGACAGTTCTAAACACGGGAAACACATGCCACTTCACAGGCATACTTTAGACACCCCCCAGGTACGATATTTAAAGGAATATTTCACTTTTTTTTTTTTTCACTTTATGCATCATTAAAATGACTGCTCCCGAAAAAATGTTAGTTTTTAAAAGTTCTTTTTGCATTGATATATGTCCCCAGGGGCAGGACCCGGGTCCCCAAACCTGTTTTATGACATTAACATGCATATTGGCCGTTGTAATTAGCAATTTTGATTTCGAACGTTCGCATCCATTGTAACGAATAGGGTTCGAAAATTCGTGCAAACTTTCGGTCCGTTCGAAGGTTCTGGTGCGAACCGAACCCGGGGGTGTTCGGCTCATCCCTACTCCTCGTTAGGGTGTCCTCAAGAGATTTCATCTTCTGCAACTTCTGTGGGGATGAGATGAGTTCTGAGACTTTCTACTTGTAACAGTGGTCAAGGAGGGTTTCCAACCAATAGTGACCCTTCTCCTTTATGCCAGGAACAAAACATCATACAGGATGGGACTTAGTGTGTTTGTGTCAGCACCCATAGGACCTATAGTGTGTTGTGAGCACACATAGGAGCTCTATTTTTTTGTCAGCACACAAAGGGCCTATAGTGTGTTTGTGTCAGCACCCATAGGACCTATAGTGTGTTGTGAGAACACATAGGAGCTCTATTTTTTTGTCAGCACACAAAGGGCCTATAGTGTGTTTGTGTCAGCACCCATAGGACCTATAGTGTGTTGTGAGCACACATAGGAGCTCTATTTTTTTGTCAGCACACATAGGACCTATAGTGTGTTTGTGTCAGCACCCATAGGACCTATAGTGTGTTGTGAGCACACATAGGAGCTCTATTTTTTTGTCAGCACACAAAGGGCCTATAGTGTGTTTGTGTCAGCACCCATAGGACCTATAGTGTGTTCTCCTTTATGCCAGGAACAAAACATCATACAGGACTTTAAAGGTGCTGAAAGACGCCCTCTCAGAATGAAAGTCATTACAATGTTGAAGATAAAAAAATGTTGTTATTACAAAGGTGAGAAAAGACATACAAGGGGTCCAACCTTGTGCATAGGAGAATGGTGTCTGCATAAAGTGGACCTTGAGGGGAAAGAAAGTCCTCCTCTTCCTCCTGCTGCTCTGACTCGGGTGCCCTGTCCATAATGCCATGCGGAGTCTGCTCCAGGAGGAACTTAACAAGAATTGTGTCACTGATACATGCATTGTCAAGGCTCACCATTCTTGTGGCCTCCTCAAATGGTGACAGTACAGTGCATGCATCCTTTATGAGCACTCATTGGCATGGGGGAAAAAAAGCTGAGCCATCCTGAGCCTGTCGTTGAGCCATACTCACACAGGTACTCGTTGGCGGCCCTCTGCTGCATGTGCAGCTGCTGCAGCATTGCCCAAGTCGAGTTCCACCTGGTGAGCATGTCACAAATCAGGGCAGGTGGAATTCCTGCTGAATTTAAGCAGACCAAGCGCTGGCTGTGTATGACCACCTGAAATGGCTATAGACTCTTCTGGCCTGCTTTAGTGGGTCTTCCAACCCTGGGTACCTATTTAACCACTAGCCGACCAGCGCACGAAGTTGTATGTCGGCACAATGGCACGGCTGGGCAAATGGGCGTACAGGTACGTCCCTTTTAAATCATTGTGGGCACGCCCCTGCCGCGTGCTCCGTGATCGTGCCCGCGGGCTCGATGTCTGCCAGGGGCCTGCGATCATGTCACGGAGTGGAAGAATGGGGAGATGCCTTTGTAAACAAGGCATTTAATCCGTTCTGCCTAGTGACATGACAGGGAGCTACTGCTCCCTATCATCGGGAGCAGTGATCGCTGTCATGTCAGTGGAAGCCCACCCCCCCCACAGTTAGAATCACTCCCTAGGACACACTTAACCCCTTGATAGCCCCCTAGTGTTTAACCCCTTCCCTGCCATTTACACAGTAATCAGTGCATTTTTATAGCACTGATCGCTGTATAAACGACAATGGTCCCAAAATGGTGTCAAAAGTGTCCGCCATAATGTCACAGTCACGATAGAAATCACGATAGAAATCACAGATCGTCGCCATTACTAATCACCAATTACCTAATTACGCCATTACTAATAAAAAAACATATGTTAAAAAAATGCTATAATTCTATCCTCTATTTTGTAGACGCTATAACTTTTGTGCGAACCAATCAATATACGCTTATTGTGATTTTTTTTGACCAAAAATATGTAGAAGAATACATATCGGTCCAAACAGAGAAAAAAAATATTTTTTATATATTTTTTGGGGATATTTATTATAGCAAATAGTAAAAAAAAATATTGCTTTTTTTTTCAAAATTGTTGCGCTTTTTTTATTTATAGTGTAAAAAACCGCAGAGGTGATAAAGTACCATCAAAAGAAAACTCTATTTGTGGGGGGAAAAAAAAGACGTTGATTTTGTTTGGGTGCAACGTCGCACGACCGCGCAATTGTCAGTTACAGCGACGCAGTGCCATATCGCAAATAGTGCTAGTCAGGAAGGGGGTAAATCCCACCTGGGCTGAAGTGGTTAAGAAATGCTGCACTGTCAATTTGAGGACATGTGCCAGGCATGGCACATATGTCAACCTTTTCAGTCTAAAGCCCCATACACACGGTCGGATTTTTGCATGGATTCTGTCCGATCGGACAATGTTGTTGAAAAATCAGACCGTGTGTATGCACCAGCGGACAGTGTACGTCGGATTGTCCGACGGACAAAGTCCTATCTCCTGCTGGATAGATTTGCCGACAACACGGTCCGATCACACCAAATCCGATCGTGTGTACGATAAGTGCTACGCATGCTCAGTTCACATTACAAGACCAAAGCTATTGGCTACTAGCCTCTACGTAGTCCCGTCGTACGCAACGAACGTCACCACGTTTAGAATGATCGGATTTTCCGACAACTTTGTCCGACCGTGTGTACGCAAAACCAACATCGGACAAAGTACGACGGACATGATCCGACGGACCTGGTCCTCGGATAATCCGAGCGTGTGTATGGGGCTTAAGGGCAGACAGGAGTATTGTGCCATTATCGCACACCACCATTCGAGGCTCCAGCTGGCATGGCGTGGACCACCTCTGGGCCTGCCCCTGCAGAACTGCAAGAATCTCTGCTTCAAAGGTTTATGGAGAGAAATAGAAATTAATGGGAAGTCGTTAGTGCCAGGATGTATATATGAGTCCGATTTGGTTCCTTCTGGATGTTACAGAAAGATAATTTTGCCTGATGATATCGGTTGATGCTGATTTCTTGATATATATGAGGTGAGAGTTCTGAGAGACCACTGCTACAAGGAGACCACCCGTGGAACTTCTCATGAACACAATTTTTTGATCTTTTCCGCACTAAGTCACTTTATACCTATATATACATTTATTAAATTTTGGCACTTTTTGCACTTTTTGGACTTGATCTACTTTATTTATATATTTTTTTGGAAGGACATTAAACTTATTGATCACATTCACTGTGCGTGCATATATCTGTCTGTTTGCATTTATTTGATTCCCCAGCCATTTGATTTTCCAGCCATTTGTGGGACATACATAGAGTGCATTCTTTACAGGAGATGCCATTTTGAAGACTTTGCACTATTGCACTTTTGATTGGTGCACCTTACACTGTATATTATTTTGCACATTAGCACTGTGCACTTTATTTTGTTGGAATTGCATATTATTATTTTAGTGATTTTATAAAACCGCGCAAGATCATTTAAAAATTTTACTCTTCCACCTTGTCTCCCTCTGTATGCCCTGGGTGTAATGGAGACTTCATCTTGGAAGTAGTGGCCGGATTTTACAATGACACTGCTGGGATTGCTGAGTGCCGGCGTAGGTACTAAAAAGATGTTGCCAAAAAGAGTTGCCATTTTATTGTACCTTTTTACATTTTTAATAAATTACCAAATTGGTTGTGCTATAAGGAGCATGTTTGCCTTTTGTTTCTGAACTCATTACAAGTGAGGAGTGGAGGATGTGAAAGAAGTAGGAGCAGTCTAGCAGCCCTACATTCAGGAAAGGACAGGAGGTCTGGAGCAGGGGGTTGTACTGTTACATGCAAGCTGACGTACAAAAATTTGGGTCCTAATATCTGGTGAGTGGGAGTGTTTGTCTATGAGTGGTGAAGATCAAGGATACACAAGTCTACGGAACAATTGTTTGCATGAAAGAGAGCACTATTTGGAGGTGGAGATATACTACTGGATACACGGTGGATGGTTTAAGAAGGAATAAACAGATGGACGTTTGTTTTTTATATGGACTGTAACAGGATATTATATATATAACATTCACTTGTGTTTATGAGTGTATACGTTTATAAGTGTATTATGCTTTAATAGTAATTTAACGATACCTATCGCCCATACACGTTAAGATGTTAAAATGTTTTTTTTGGCCAAGCAGCAGGGGTATAACATATTTATTTTTAGGTGTAAATATACTATGGCGCAGTGTTGCTTTTTGGTTTAAGATGTGTGACCCAAAACTTCATTTATTCCTATGGTATGGCTGTATTGATGGTGGCCTCAAATGAAGAGCAGAGGTGTCCAACCTGGTGGCCGGATGCT
Organism: Lithobates sylvaticus; assembly: GCA_028564925.1. Lineage (NCBI taxonomy): Eukaryota > Metazoa > Chordata > Amphibia > Anura > Ranidae > Lithobates > Lithobates sylvaticus. Next base: position 48,359,251 of record CM053029.1, read on the forward strand.
GGTATACGAGCCACGCGGCAGGGGTGGTCGGTGGGTGAGCGAGTAGTAAGGCTCGTTCTGTAATGGCGGACGTTCGCAGTGCCGCCTGGGTGCCGCCTCATGTGGGGTCCGCAGTGGGGGCCCTGATGTGGGCTGCAGCTGCAGGGTATCTGGATCCTTGTGGGGGTCTAGTGCCTGGTGGTCTGGGAGGGGTCATAATGCCAAGATGACGAGCCAGTACAACCAGCACTGTCACCCTCCCACAACAAAGGGCGCCCGCTCCCCTTCTCCCAGCATCACCACTCCCATCCCTCTCTGTGGCCATGTCACTCAGCAAATGTGTATATTATTTTGATTCTTTATTTGAATCACATGAGCTCAAAACATTATTATTATTATTATTATTATTAATAAAAAAATATTATTATTATTATTATAGAAAGAAAATATTACATTTTTTTCATCTTTAATTGTATCTGTTTGACTGATCACATGAGCTCAATTTATTATTATTATTAGAAAAATACATTATGGAAAAAAAAAATGTTTGTACGGTAATCATTATTTGAATCTGTTTAGCCGATTACATGAGCACAACTCAATATTATTAATAATTTTAAATAGAGCTCATGTGAACAGTCAAACAGATACAAATAAAGATTTTAAAAATATATATTTTTTTCATAATATTAATATTATTTTTCTCATAATAATAAATTGAGTCCATGTGGTCAGCCAAAGAGATACAAAAAAAGATTACAAAATAAATATGTGAGTGAGTAGCAGGTTAGGCGACAGGCTGCAACCCCCCCCATATCCCTGGTTTGTGGAGGGATTGTCTTCTGCAATGTTGTTCCCTGGTGCTGGGGATTTTGGGGACTGGTGCTGCAGAGCACAACTGCCCCATAAAAAAAAAATGTATTATTATTTTTTTCAAAATTTTAGGAGCCTAAACAGACCCCTGATATCTCACTTTTGAGACAGAGAAAGGGACTGAGGACAGAGATTGTCCAGTCCCTTTCTCTGCAGCCAAGCAGCACTCACTGCTTCTTGGTGTGCCAGGTTTGCCTGGGCACACCCTAATCACCCTGTGCTGCGCAGATTCCCCCAATCTGCGCAGCACAGGGTGAGTAGGGTGTGCCCAGGCACACCTGGCACACCCTGTGCGCACACCTATGAGCTTCACTGAAGGTCAGGTTGTCTTTTAAAGTGGACTTGTGATTGCCTATGCAGGGCAGTTTTTAGATTGACAGGGTTCTGTTTCAAAGTAGGGGAGCAGCAAAAAGGAAGGAGTGTATAAGCTGTGGCTGAAAGTGCATGATCCAAATCCAAATATAACTTGAATGTAAAGCCAATTGCCTAGTATTGCTGCAGTGCTAAATAAGCAGACCTCCAAACACCAGCAATGAGATGATTTTTGTTTTTCACTACAGATGGGGAAGTTGGACTGATATTCAGTGGTGTCCCTCCGGTGTACTCATCAGATTTGCACTGCAAGTTGAGCAGCCCATTGGTGATGGTGACGATACTGCAGCCAACAATATCATGTTCCAATGCTGTGATAATAATATCCTGACAGGTAATGGTGGAATATGGGGAACATTTGGAGATTGGAGTGATATGTGCCAATCTGGAATCTGTGGCATCAAAACCAGTGTGGAGCCTTACCAAGGAAGAGGAGATGACACGGCCCTGAATAATGTCATGTTCAGATGCTGTTAAAATCAGGATCACAATAAAAAAAATAAGAAGAATAATATGAAGATTTGCTTGGAATAAAATGATTCATGCTATTGTTTTAAATAAGAAATCAGATGAAATGGTGTATTTAAATATGATAAATGTGTTGTGATACATTACCATAAAAAAGTATCAAATAGCAAAAAGAGAACAAAAGATTGATTTTGACATAAAATGATTAATGCTATTGTATTTAATTAGCTGTTTTAAATAAAAAAAAAAAAAAAAAAAAAGCTGTTCTAAATAAATAACACTTCAATAAAGAAATCAAATGAAATGCTCAGTGTGTTTTGTTTAATAAAGATAATACCAGAAAGTCTAAAGCCTAAAACAAGCCTAAAGTATGTCTTTTAAATTAAAAAAGAGTGTATTTAGTGGTTTTGGGCTTTCAGTCACCTTTTTTATTTTTCATTCTATACTTTTGTAGCGCTTACCCCCGGAGGAGCCGCTTAATTATGTTTGGTTCCATACTCTGCCTCTCAATCTCAATCCCAATCCCAACGGTTTCATCCCCCTCTGGCACACCTGGCAATAGTGTAAGTACAAGGACCAATGAGAAACACACACATTATGATAAAACACAGAAACTGTCATTACTATTAGACATGTGCACTGACAAAAAATTTGTTCATTTTCGTTTTTGTTTCATTAGTTTTTTTGCGAATTTCCGGGTTTCCAAATTTCGTATTTTCGGATTTCCGAATTTTCGGATTTCCGAATTATCGAATTTTGGATTTTCGGAATTCGGGAATTCAAAGATTTGAAAATCCCAAAATTTGAAAATCTGAAAAAAGAAAATCTGTTTAATTAATAACTAACTATTAAATTAACGAGTACGAATTTATCCGAAGTTACGAATTATCTGAAATAACGAATGCCGCATCTAAACAAATGGAAAAAGGTTTTATTATTATTGCTATTTATTATTATTAGATTGTTACGTTCCATTTGGTTAGATGCGACATTCGTTATTTCAGATAATTTCGGATAAATTCGTACTCGTTACGTTCACTAACAGACAAATTTGAAAGGGAATTCCAATACCTATAATTTAATAGTTAGTTATTTAGAATTAAACAGATTTTCTTTATTTTTTTCAGATTTTTCTAAATTTTGAATTTCCGAATTCTGAAAATTCGGAAATTCCGAAATTCGGAATTCGGAAATCCGGAAATTAAAAATTCGTAAATTCGTAATTTCGTAAATTCGTCAATTTCGGAAATTTCCGAAATTCGTAATTTTGCAAATTTTGAAATTCGGAATTTTTGGAAATTGAAAAATTCGGAAATTCGGAGTTAACGAATTTGTCAAAATTCGTTAAAAAAAGGAATTAGGAACTAAACAAATTGCCTATGTCTAATTACTATAAGGCTTCTGTGGAAAAGTAATAGACAGTAACAATATATACAGTATCTCACAAAAGTGAGTACACCCCTCACATTTTTGTAAATATTTTATTATCTTTTCATGTGACAACACTGAAGAAATTACACTTGTCTACAATGTAAAGTAGTGAGTGTACAGCTTGTATAACAGTGTAAATTTGCTGTCCCCTCAAAATAACTCAACACACAGCCATTAATGTGTAAACCGCTGGCAACAAAAGTGAGTACACCCCTAAGTGAAAATGTCCAAATTGGGCCCAAAGTGTCAATATTTTGTGTGCCCACCATTATTTTCCAGCACTGCCTTAACCCTCTTGGGCATGGAGTTCACCAGACCTTCACAGGTTGCCACTGGAGTCCTCTTCCAATCCTCCATGACGACATCACGGAGCTGGTGGATGTTAGAGACCTTGCGCTCCTCCACCTTCTGTTTGAGGATGTCCCACAGATGTTCAATAGGGTTTAGGTCTGGAGACATGCTTGGCCAGTCCATCACCTTTACTCTCAGCTTCTTTAACAGGGCAGTGGTCATCTTGGAGGTGGGTTTGGGGTCGTTATCATGTTTGAATACTGCCCTGCGACCCAGTCTTCAAAGGGAGGAGATCATGCTCTGCTTCAGTATGTCACAGTACATGTTGGTATTCATGGTTCCCTCAATGATCTGTAGCTCCCCAGTGCCGGTGTCTTGCCGAGTTGGTTCCCCTGGCGGCTTGGTTCCTCTCTGTACTGCGCATGCGCAGTACGAATGGCTAGGCATCTTCCGGAAATTGCCGAACCGAAACAGATGCGAGTGAAGTGTACACCGCACAGCTGATTTTGTTTGTTAAAAAAAAAAAAAAAAAAAAGTTTAAAAAAATACACTCCTAATTGAAAGGGAAAACCCCACAGATAGCGCTCTAAAAACACGTTTTCTATTACACTCTTCTATATCCAGAGCTAAACTATTTATTTTTATTTTGCCTTTCCCTTGCTTACACTAATAGACCCGCCCCTTAGACTCCCCTTGCAGAGTAGCGCCAGCATCGGTAGCGTGCGGCATCGTCTTGTACACCGACTGCGCGTGCGCGGTGTACACTTCACTCCAAGCTGTTTAGCTTCGGCAATGTTCGGAAATTACGCTGCGCATGCGCAGTACATATCTGCACTCATCCGCCGAGGGGAACCATCTCGGCAGAACACCGGCAGCACTCATGCAGCCCCAGACCATGACACTCCCACCACCATGCTTGACTGTAGGCAAGACACACTTGTCTTTGTACTCCTCACCTGGTTGCCACCACACAAGTTTGACACCATCTGAACCAAATACATTTATCTTGGTCTCATCAGACCACAGGACATGGTTCCAGTAACCCATGTCCTTAGTCTGCTTGTCTTCAACAAACTGTTTGCGGGCTTTCTTGTGCATCATCTTCAGGCTTCCTTCTGGGATGACAGCCATGCAGACCAATTTGATGCAGTGTGCGGCTTATGGTCTGAGCACTGACCTCCTTAACCTCTGCAGCAATGCTGGCAGCACACATATGTCTATTTTCCAAAAACAACCTCTGGATATGACGCTGACCACATGTACTCAACATCTTTGGTCCACCATGGTGAGGCCTGTTCTGAGTGCAACCTGTCCTGTTAAACCGCTGTATGGTCTTGGCCACCGTGCTGCAGTGCAGTTTCAGGGTCTTGGCCATCTTCGTGTAGTCTAGGCCATCTTTTTTTTTTTTTAACAAACAAATGTGCTTTATTGTCATAAAAGGGTAAATTACAGTATACCAGTTGACACAGTACATAACACTACACGTGAAGTAGACATAGTTACTTACAGAAATCAGACTGGTGCGGGCAGGGTACAGATCATAGTGCAGTAAGTACTAATACACTAAGGTGGATAAGTCCACTAACATCCATATTCCCATTCCACCCCCACCAGTAATCTTATAGATACGGTATCAGAGGGTATTAGGAGGATATCCATGGATCCCACACCTTCTCAAATTTCCATGGACAACCCCGGTTCACATATGTGATCCTATACATGGGCATGGCTACCTCAATCTGTGCTTCCCAGGCGGGAAGGGATGGGGTGGGAGTCAATTCATTTTAGAAGAATTTCCTTTTTGGCATAAAATAGAAGATAGGAAATGAACAGTTTTAGATGGTGAGATCTTTGCTCATCATCATGAACCCCCAGTAGGGCAAGTTCAGGTGAGGCTGGAATGGACATTTGCAACCTAAAATTGATTACGCTAAAGACCGCTGCCCAGTAGATCGCTATGATGGGGCATTCCCAGAACATATAGAAGAAAGTACCAATTTGAGTCTTGCATTTGAGGCATGTGGGGTCTCTATCTGGGAAGATACGATAGAGTCTCTGAAGAGTATAGTAGATCCTGTGGGGGAATTTAACCTGAATTCGTTTATCTTTAGATGCTATTACTAGCTTAGGGCCGTAGTCAAGACAGTCCTCCCATCCCTCTTTATCTAGTGATTGTATGTCTCAATGCCATATTTCCAATAGTTCTAGGCCATCTTTATGTAGAGCAACAATTCTTTTTTTCAGATCCTCAGAGAGTTCTTTGCCATGAGGTGCCATGTTGAACTTCCAGTGACCAGTATGAGAGAGTGAGAGCGATAACACCAAATTTAACACACCTGCTCCCCAATTCACATCTGAGACCTTGTCACACTAACGAGTCACATGACATCGGGGAGGCAAAATGGCTAATTGGGCCCAATTTGGACATTTTCACTTAGGGGTGTACTCACTTTTGTTGCCAGCGGTTTAGACATTAATGGCTGTGTGTTGAGTTATTTTGAGGGGACAGCAAGTTTACACTGTTATACAAGCTGTACACTCACTACTTTACATTGTAGCAAAGTATAATTTTTTCAGTGTTGTCACATATTTACAAAAATGTCAGGGGTGTACTCACTTTTGTGAGATACTGCATATGTCAAGTGAATCAACTGAACAGTAATAACTAAGACCAAGAACAATATAGCTCAATACTATATTCAGACTGCTTTTAGGGGATTCCAAACCTGAGAATAATCCCAAGAGCAGAGGCAAACACTTCAGCAATGGCAACTCTATATCAGATTGGTTACCTCTTCATAAATTGGCTCTATGAGTCCAGGCAGGAGGAGAGCAGAGGAATGACCTTCTCTTATGTCAGACCTCTCTCTTCTGTCCCCTGAGGCCCAACAACAAACACTGTACTCAAATCAACATTCAATGGCTTAACTCCCAAGGTAAACTATCCCGCACACCCACTACATATACAGAGCCCTGAACATGTGTGTGCATGCCCGTATGGCATCAGTAACTTCAGTCCCTTGGAAGAAGGATGAGGGCTTGGATCTTCGGTCCAATTTAGTTGGTGCACCTAAACTCCTGCTTGGCAAAGTGTATCTGTGATATACTAACAGTATCCGAATAACATCTGTCCTTATCTCTCCCTGGGAGAAACCTTTTATTCATATAAACAATAGAGCCTCATGTTTTCACAATCGACCAATCAAGCACAGGCATTCCTTCAAACAGGAGGGGTTATACAACAACCAATGAACAATGACTAGGGGAGTCTTATGGGCGTGTCTGGGCATGGGCAGCGTGTATGATTTCCTGCCCCCTGTCTCTGTAAGATATCCTCAGCTAGACAATAGAAGCCACATGACTGGGTTAAATCATGGACGCTGTCCGACCAAAACGCACCAATAGACTCCCGTTTTTACCATTTTTCATGAGTCCTTATTCTGCATTGTTCAGGGAACAACGCATACCCGGACTATACTACTGTCTCTGTGGACAGGAGATTATCTGCAGGTATAGGCCATGGCACCCAAAATATGTTGATCAGGCATACAGGGGTGACATGAGCACACATCCGCTAAACCCATAATGTCGTTGCAGAGCGAACACATCCCCTCCAGACGATCGTTCTGTGCATCACACAGGGGCCCTTGACTGGCGGACATATCCCCACTCCGCAAACACTTCTCTACATCCCCAAGGAGCTCTCCACTACCAAACGGATCTCAAACAGATCTCAACCAGCATCAGTCTGCCCCAGTGCGTTAGTACTAACACTGGGAGACACTATGACAATACATATTAAAATACATCTTCATAAAATGTCCACAAGACAGGCGGCCAGCAAGACCCTGTCAGAGCTGTACTTACCGAGGCCGAGATGCCGAGAGCGGTTCACCCTTGCGACCCAGCGCAGTCTGCCCCTGGAGGTGGGACAGGAGACAAACGGCACCAGGAGGCACAGGTCACCTCCAATACGTAAGCAGAAACCGGCAGGGAACCTGGAGATGATGATGACCTGGCCCGGAGGGCCGGCAGAAGGCAGGATCGGGAGGCAGGTACCAAACGCCCGGCAGGGGTGCCAATACCGGGGAATCCAGCAGGGGTTACGTGGGCTGGTCGGGGGGTTAACCACAAGGAAGTCCAGCAGGCAACCAGAGGATCCTTCACAGGAGGTGTCATTAAAGTCCGTAGGGCAGGCCAGATGGTCAAACACAGGAGGTATCAGGAAGTCCGTAAGGCAAGCCAGGGGGTCAAACACAGGAGATATCAGGAAGTCCGTAAGGCAAGCCAGGGGGTCAAACACAGGAGATATCAGGAAGTCCGTAAGGCAAGCCAGGGGGTCAAACACAGGAGATATCAGGAAGTCCGTAAGGCAAGCCAGGGGGTCAAACACAGGGGATATCAGGAAGTCCGTGGGGCAAGCCAGGGGGTCAAACACAGGAGATATCAGGAACTTCAGGCAATCCGGGTCGGCAACAGCAGGGACAAGGTCAGAGATCACTGGTAACACAGGACACACAGGCACTAAGCTGGAGAGACAGACCAGCAAGGTGCCTGTGCGTCAGGCAGCTTTAAATAGGCGCCTGAGTGACGCTAATTGCGCGCCACCGCCGCCAGGTGAGCGCTAGTGCGCATGCGCCGGCGCCGGACCGCCGAGCCGCGAGTGCGCATGCGCCGGAGCGCCGAGCCCCCGCGCATGCGCACTAGAGAGCGGGCCGTCCGTCCGACGCCGCTCTCCTGACAGTGCCCCCCCCCCCCGAGGGGTGGCCTCTGGACACCCAAACTGGCCATCAGTTCTGGATGAGCCTGGTGAAAGGCCCGAATTAAGCGTGGAGTGTGCAAGTTCCTAGAGGGTTCCCATGAATTGTCCTCAGGGGGGTAACCCTTCCATTTAATTAGGTACTGAAGCTGTCTGCCCATTTTCCTGCAAATCAAGATTTCCTCTACCTCGAACTCTTTTTCGCCTTCGACTAGGATAGGTGGTGGTGGTGGTTCCTCTCTGCCCGGAAAAGGACTGGGAGTGATGGGTTTCAGTAGAGAGGCGTTGAAAACCGGGTGGATTCTATAGTTCTGGGGAAGCTCGAGTTCAAAGGCCACAGGGTTCACGACCCTCTTTATCTTGAATGGGCCGATGAACTTCGGCCCCAATTTGTGGGAGAGAACAGGTAATTTTAAGTTGGAGGAAGACAGCCAAACTTTTTCTCCGACCTTGAAAGCTGGATTCTCCTTCCTGCCCTTGTTGTAGTATTTGCTGTACCCCTCCTGGGCCTTTTGCATTAGTTCCTGGAGTTTTTGAAAATTGTCTTGTAAGAAATTCACCCGGTCCTGGGCTGCCGGGACTGAAGTTTCCGGGGGTGATGCAGGGAGAAAGGAGGGATGGTAACCGAAGTTTGCCCAGAAAGGTGACTGTTGGGTGGCGGAGTGGATGGAGTTGTTGTACGCAAACTCGGCGTATGGCAGCAGGGTTGACCAGTCGCTTTGTGAATCAGAGCAGAAGCATCGAAGGTATTGTTCTAAGGTCTGGTTGGTCCTTTCTGTCTGCCCATTGCTTTGGGGATGATATGCGGAGGAGAGGCAGACCTTAATTTCCAAGGACCTACATAACTCCTTCCAGAATTTCGATGTAAATTGCGTGCCCCTGTCTGAGGTGATGCTTTTAGGTACCCCGTGTAGCCTTACAATTTCTTTAAAAAACACATCAGCCGTGGTGGAAGCAGAAGGAGTGCCAACCAGAGGTATGAAGTGGGCCATCTTAGAGAGCCGGTCGATAACGACAAGGATGGTGGTGAATTCCTCTGAAGGGGGCAACTCCACAATGAAATCCATGGAAACCTCCGCCCATGGGCGTTCAGGGATAGGTAAGGGTTTTAACAGCCCCCAAGATTTGGTCTTTGGGCCTTTACTGCGCTGGCACGGAATACAGGAGGCAACATAGTCCTTACAATCCCGTCTCCAACCCGGCCACCAGAACGAACGGGAGACGAGTTCAGTGGTTTTCTTGGACCCAAAGTGGCCTGCCAGTTTGTGATCGTGGAAAGTCTTGAGTACCATTGGCCTAGTTTCTTGAGGGACGAAAATTTTTTCCTTGGCCCAGAGCAGGTCGTTACGTTCAATCAAGGAAAGGTCGGTGGGTACTGGGTGGTGCCTGGTAGCTGATTTAATGGCAGTTACGAGATCCCCTTCAGTAACTAAGAGAAAGTTTTGGGGGGACAAGATGGTGCTAGGTTCCGCTTCCTGAGTGGTTTCTAGAAACATGCGGGAGAGCGCGTCGGCCTTTCCATTCTTGGAACCCGGCCGGTATGCAATGAGAAAGTTGAACCTTGAGAAAAAGAGGGCCCATCTGGCCTGCCTGGGCCAAAGACGTTTGGCTGTTCTCAGATATTCCAGGTTCTTATGGTCGGTCAAGGCCCAAACAAACATCCTGGAACAGGCAGACTATTCTGGTGACCCGACTGGTCACCTCACACTGGAATGCTTCACAGCGTCGGTGCAGGTGCGCCTGGATATGCACCTGGGATCCCCCTCTCTCAGGCTGGATGTCCCGACCGGGTGTGAAACTAGTAAAAGCCAGGGGACTGCCCCGGGAGGCAACACTTCTCCCCTATGTCCAGTCTCTTCTCCTGCCTTGTGGAAACTGTCCCAGGCAAAGAAGATGGAGTCCTTGCTTCTTTCCTCTCCTAGAGCACGCTGGACTGTGTAGTTCTGCCCCCATTACAAGGCTATTTTTTGTGAGGACTATATTACCCAGAATGCCTTGCTGCAATTCTGGTGGCTGTCTATTGGCTCCCTCCTCCCTGTCAATGAGGAAGCAGGGGAATGATGCTCTGGGTGTGTGTGTCTCTGCACAGTGAGAAGAGAAAAGGTAGGGGAACCCCCCCAGGGGCTGACAGGCACTCTCTCCCTTCAGTGAGAGGCTCGGTCAGCTTGACATGGTAAGGGAAATGCAAGCTTCGATCAGCTTGGCATGGCCACGGGAGATGCAGGGCACCCACTACACTTTTTTTAAATTATATTTTTTATCTGTTTTTCTATTTAAAGATAGAGAAAATAGCCTCAAAAATAGGCAAAGCATTTTCAAAAGAAATCTATCCATAATAAGACTGTAATCAATAGATGGATTTATCAATTAGATTTATAGTAAACAGAATTGATGATAACACTCTGAAAAGGTAAAATGATGACATAGCGTTATGATTTTACACTGAATACTACTAAGCAGTACAGTACAATGAATGGGATTATTGATAATCAGCAAAACAAATAAAAATTTAAAATAATTGTATTCCCCTTCTCTGTTGGCCTGTTTTTTTATTAATTGCGGATTATTAGATAAAGATAAAAAGAAGGCGAAATATTGCTACTTTGAACCCATTTATTGGAGAATTGCACACATGTTGAAGTGCTTGAACATACCTAAATGATAAGGCCAGAGAACAAACTTTTTTTACCCACTTATCATGAGCACATTATATTACTTTAATTTATTTCCCTGAACCCAAAACCACAAACTTGGCAGTGAAATCCATTTTGACAACATTTTGTGCTGACCCTCAATCAGTTCTCACACCTGTACACCTCCTATGGACAAGAGCATTTTTTTTTTTTTCATTTCTTCTATGGGCCTGTTTATTCAGCAACAATGTTGTCATTACATAAGACAACAAGGTAATAAATATATCACTTTTCAGGACAAACAAAGCTTTTATTGGTGCTATTGTCTTGGTAAAAAATATTTTTTATATTTTTCATTAAATCCATAAAAAAAAACACACTTCAATCTGTAAATTTAAAAGTGTATTTATTGTAATTGTATTCCTAATATATATATATATATATATATATATATATATATATATATATATATATATATATATATATATATATATATATATATACAATACATATATGCAGTATATATAAATATTTATATATACAGGAACACAAAATAAAAATACATAGGTTAATATATAGAAAATCAATATATATAAAAAAAAAAAGAAATTTTCTTAATATATAGGCAAATTTTATGAAAAAACACTGCCTACACAGTAGGGGTGCAACGGATCAAAAAACTCACGGATCGGATCGATCCTCGGATCAGGAGTCACGGATCGGATCATTTTCGGATCAGCAAATAATAATTGAATTTGCAAAAACACGTGAAAATTACGCCACCATATAGTCCCCACTGTAATATCCACATCCTCTCCCCACTGTAATATTGGCTGGGTATCGCAGAGTATTGGCTGGGTATCGCAGAGTATTGGCTGGGTATCGCAGAGTATTGGCTGGGTATCGCAGAGTATTGGCTGGGTATCGGCTGGGTAATGCAGAGTATCGCAAAGTAATGCAGAGTATCGCAGAGTAATGCAGAGTATCGCAAAGTAATGCAGAGTATCGCAGAGTATCGCAGCGTAATGCAGAGTATCGCAGCGTAATGCAGAGTATCGCAGCGTAATGCAGAGTATCCGCAGAGTAATGCAGAGTATCCGCAGAGTAATGCAGAGTATCCGCAGAGTAATGCAGAGTATATGCAGGGTAATTCAGGGTAATGCAGAGTATATGCAGGGTAATGCAGGATATTGGCTGGGTAATGCAGGGTTTACAAGTGATCGCTCCGTCATTTGACGGAGCGATCACATTAAAAACAGTGGCCGGGTGTACCAAGATGGCCGCGCTCCGGAGCTAGGCCGAAGCCGCGGCCTTTCCTAAGGCCGCCGGGTGTACAAAGATGGCCGCCGTCGCTCCGGAGCTAGGCCGAAGCCGCGGCCTTTCCTAAGGCCGAGGCCGCGGAGCGCTCCGCGGATCGCGGGGTGTGCCGATCCGAACGGGGTGGCCCGTTCGGATCACGGATCGGCGACGATCCGTTGCACCCCTACTACACAGTGTACACCAGTGGTTCTCAACTCCTGTCCTCAGGACCCACTAACAGGCCAGATTTGCAGGATAACTGAAATACATCACAGGTGATATCATTTGCTGCTCATTGATTGCAGTATTCTAGTCTGCATCTCCCCAAGGTAATACTTAAAATATGGCCTGTTAGTGGATCCTGAGGACAGGAGTTGAGAACCACTGGTGTATAATTACTATTAATTATTATTATATAAATAAATATTTTTATTATTTAAAACATTTATAATATGAAATTAATCTAGATCAACAACTGAAGGTATTTAAAGCGGAGTTCCATCCGAAAGTGGAACTTCCACTCGTTGTACTCCTCCCCTAATACAGGTATCCTATTCCCACTTCCAGGAGCCTCAGCCGCGGGTATTGACGTCACCGCGGGGCTACCTCCTCCTCCTTCCTCGGCCGCCGGGCCAGAAGGAGAGAAGAGCGGAGCCCCGCCCATGCGCAGTAGTTCTCTTACTCGAAATGGAGGCGGTATGCACCCGACAGCTGATGGAAACAGCTCTGGTGCCGACATCGCTGGACTGCAGGACAGGTAAGTGTCTGATTATTAAAAGTCAGCAGCTGCAGTATGTGCAGCTACTGGCTTTTAATTTTTGCAGCGGTGGGCGGACCTCCGCTTTAAGGACAATTCACAACTTGATATATACGCATAGCTAATAAAAAGGGGAGTATAGTGGTTCAGGATAGTGAAGACTGTCTTGCAGAAGCCCAGCAGTTACTGCCTGACACTATTACTTATAAAAAACTTGAAGGGGACCCCCTACCATGCCGCGTACACACGGTCGGGCATTCTGACAGAAAGAGTCCGATGGGAGCTTTTCATTGTATATTCCGACCGTGTGTATGCCCCATCAGACTTTTTCTGTCAAAAATTCAGACGGACTTAGATAGAGAACATGTTCTATATTTTTCTGACGAAACATCACTTACTATCGGGAAAACCACTCGTCTGTATGCTGTTCCGACGCACAAAAAATGCTCTGAAGCAAGTACGAGACGGAAGCTATTGGCTACTGGCTATTGAACTTCCTTTTACTAGTCCCGTCGTACGTGTTGTACGTCACCGCGTTCTAGACGGTCGGAATTTGGTGTGACCGTGTGTATGCAAGACAGCTTGAGCGGAATTCCATCGGAAAAACCTTCAGAGTTTATTCCACACCCCCCCACATTCTCCGCCCCCCCCCCCTTGCTCTCCATGCCTTCTGGTAAATATGTCAGGGGCTGCTCAGTCTAAAATGCCTGGGCCTATTTTTTGTCCCAGTCCAGGCCTGGTGCTATAGCTGTAGCACCCACATATGCTCTGGAGAGGGCACCTATCATTGTAACAAAAGAAGTTTAGCATGTTAAATGTATTTCCCACAAGCAAAAACTATTTCAATGACCAAGATTGCTCTACACAATTTGTTCCTTATGATCTTAGATGTCTGTGTGGTCTATATTATGTAGGATGTACAACTGAGTGCATACACACCCAATTTGGTGAATATAGGTGTTTAATAGGACAAGGTAATTATGCACCTTTTTTAACCCACCAGAACAAAAAATACAAAAAGTCTCACTATGGCATTGAGGGCGTTCCTACAAATCCAACAGAATAAGAATGTTTTTCCAAACTTTGTCAGAAAGAGAATTTTAGCGCTAGACAGTATCCTCCTAAGGATCTGAATGAGGAGCTTGATTTTAGCACTGTCTCTTTTTTTTGAACTCCTAAGCAATATTATAGAAACACAGTATATATGTTTTTTAACTTGGGCTCAACCAATCCCAGGACCCAAGACAAGGCGAAATTGTGTCTTGGCGGCTGGACTTCCGCCCGAATGTTTCCACACACCCCTGAGTGCTGTCCCCCGCTATGTATCCTGGGCTCCCCATTTGTGGGCCCAGGGGATGGCATAGAGGGTGCCATCAGGTAGAGGGGAGGAAGGAGAGTGGACACACATCCGCTCTCCTCCCCTTCTTGTTGCTGACTCGGAAGTGACGTGTATGACCTCACTTTTTGGTCTCTGTTGACAGTTTCCCCAGCCATCAAGGCCAGGAAAGAATGCAATGCAGTGCGATGTGCGATGCAGGATTCAGTGGAGAACAGGGGAGACATGCAGAGTCTTTTAGAGCCTGCATGTCTCATTTAAGAGAACCTGTCACCTAAAAGTCATCACATAAGGGACTTTTTGTCTCCTATGTGATGAAAAAAAAGTTCAGTAAAAAACATTTTTTTTTCTTTGTAAAAATTTTTATTTAGACCCAATCACAAAAAAACACCCCCCCCCAAAAAAAAATTGGGGCCCCCCCACCCCCACATATATGCACATACAAAAACGTAAGCACACGTGTTTTGCAATTGAGATACACATGTCACATATTGTCGCACACGCCATAATGAGAGCAATAATTCTAGTACCAGAACACCTTTGTAACACTAAACTGATGCAAATTTAAGGTTTGAGATGTTGGGTATCTATTTACTCGGTGCAACCTCTGTGTTTATATCATACCAAAAATATTGGGTAATTTCTTGCATTTTTGTGCCCCCTTCCTAAAATGACCTTTAACCCTTTCACCGCCAGGTCCTTACGACATACAGACCTTACAGCGGAGGGTATTACAAACAATCCGGTGGCTGCAGCCACCGGGATTGTGTGTGAAACTGACAGACAGACTCCTGCCTGTCAGGTGAGAGTCGTCCGATCACTTTCCCATCGGTGGGCCCGGGAGCTCCATGGTGGGAGCAAGCGGCTAGAGGGGAAGGAGAAGAGCGGACACACATCTGCTCTCCATGCCTTCTTCTTGTGACACGGAAAGCGACGTCTCTGACGTCTCTTCCGGGTTAAGCGCTCGTGTTCCTGGCTAGCTCAGCCAGGAAATAATGTTGTGCAATGCGATCTGCATTGCAAAACATTTAGTGGAGCACAGGGGATACATGCAGGGTCTTTTAGACCCTGCACGTCTCAATAAAGAGAACCTGTCACCAAAAAAATTTTTTTGCCCCCTATTTGATGGAAAAAAAAGTTAAGTAAAAAAATAAAGTTACACCCAAGCACATAAACTCCCCTCCCACCCCCACATATACACACGCACGAACGTAAATGCATGCGTTGGGGCACCTGAGCGCGAAAACGTTGATTGCGATACACATGTTACATATCGTCGCGCACGCTAGAGTAAGAACATTAATTCTAACACAAGACCTCCTCTGTAACACTAAACTGATACCTATAGGGGGCTTTTGAAGCGTAGTCTAAAGAAAATATAGGACACTGAAGTTTGACGCCATTTCACGGGCGCACAAAAATTTAAGGTTTGGCTTGTTGAGTATCTTTTACATATTACCAAAAAATTGGGGGTAATTTGTTGCGCTTGTTTGCTCTAAAATTCACGTTAGTGTGTTTTTTAATGAAATTTTGCATTTCCTAAACCTTTGCGGTAATATCGTGTGACATCAAAAATTGGAACTACTACTATTTCATTCTCTAGGATGGCTGCTTTTGGAAAATATATATAATGTTTTGGGGGTTTATGTAATCTTCAGGCACAAAATTATCTTATAAACATGCAGTGGCGGCCCGTCCATTAGGGGCGCTCGGGCTCAGCCTATGTGTGTGATTATATATCAGTATTACATTGTATATCCCTGTATGTTGTGGTCGTTCAGGTGCTTTCATAGTTTTTTGAAACTGTCGATGAGACCACCGCCTGTGGAAGGGAATTCCACATCCTTGCAGCTCTTACAGTAAAGAACCCTCTACGTAGTTTAAGGTTAAACCTTTTTTCTTCTAATTTTAATGAGTGGACACGAGTCTTGTTAAACCCCCTTCCGCTAAAATGTTTTCTCCCTATTGTGGGGTCACCAGTACGGTATTTGTATATTGAAATCATATCCCCTCTCAAGCGGCTTGCAACCTTTCCTCATAACTAACATCCTCCATACCCTTTATTAGCTTTGTTGCCCTTCTGTGTATTCGCTCCATTTCCAGTACATCCTTCCTGAGGACTGGTGCCCAGAACTGGACAGCATACTCCAGGTGCGGCCGGACCAGAGTCTTGTACAGCGGGAGAATTATCATTTTATCTCTGGAGTTAATCCCTTTTTAATACATGCCAATATTCTGTTTACTTTGTTAGCAGCAGCTTGGCATTGCATTCCATTGCTGAGCCTATCATCTACTAGGACCCCCAGGTACTTTTCCATCCTAGATTCTCCCAGTGGGCCCCCCCCCCCCCCCCAGTCTATAGATTGCATTTATATTTTTGCCAAATGCATTATTTTACATTTTTACACATTAAACCTCATTTGCCATGTAGTTGCCCACCCCATTAATTTGTTCAGATCTTCTTGCAAGTTTTCCACATCCTGCGGAGAAGTTATTGCCCTGCTTAGCTTAGTATTGTCTGCAAATATGTGTGCAAAAAAAACACAAAAACAGGTTAACCTTTGGGAACATGTTACATAGTCTACCCGTAAGCTTTGTTAGTTATAAAAAAAAACTTTCTCCTAACCTTTTTTAGGTAGATTCATTTGTCAAGCCCTTGTAACGATCTGTAGGAGTGAATTGCCGATATAAATAGCTGGTTATCTGCAGCCACCTACTGGCTATCATGTAAAATTACAGTCCTTATCTTCCACAAATTGCTGAAAGAATTTAATGTTATGAATGTTTTTATTGGTAGCATTATCTCTTTTATTTTTGTACTATATAGGCAGTCTTACTGCACACAGTTTGCCTATATATTTAGAAGTATTGGTACGATCACATATTCCTTTCATGCCTAAACCTATTTCTGACATTTGTTGCTTACAAGTTAAAATCCATATTCTTTGCTAGAAAATTACTTAGAACCCCCAAACATTATATATATATATATATATATATATATATATATATATGTGTGTGTGTGTGTATTTTTTTTTTTAGCAGAGAATTTAGAAAATAAAATGGCGATCATTGCAATATTATATGTCACACTGTATTTGCACAGCGGTCTTTCAAACGCAACTTTTTTGGCTTTCATGAATTAAAAAAAAAAAAACGAAACAGTACAGTTAGCCCAATTTTTTTTGTATAATGTGAAATATGATGTCACGCCGAGTAAATAGATACCCAACATGTCACGCTTTGAAATTGCGCACACTTGTGGAATGGCGACCAACTACGCCATAGGTGAAGCTTTAAAAAAACACAGAGGAGGTCTAGAATTATTGCTCTCGCTCTGACGCGGCGATACCTCACATGTGTGATTTGAACACACCGTTTACATATGCGGGCGCGGCTTACGTGTGCATTTTCTTTGCTGCGCGAGCTCGCGGGGACGGGGATGCTTTAAAGAAATTTTTTTTTACATTGTCTCTTTAAAAAAATAAAATAAAAAATTGATCACTTTTATTGCTGACAAATGGAATGTAAACATCCCTTGTGACAGTAATAGGTGGTGACAGGTACTCTTTATGGAGGGATGCGCCATTGGCAACCGATTAAACTGGAAGTGACGTTGCTTCCATGTTTACACATAAGGAGCCTAGAACAAAGCCTATTCTGGCTTCCTTCCAGTCTTACTCTAGCCGGCGGAAGTGCCGGATCGTGTCTCGGGTCTCCAGGTGGGACAGGAGGCCCGGGAAGAGCGGCGGAAGGCAGCGAGAGGGGGCGGGACTACGGTTGCCACCTGTCCAGGATTCACCAGGACAGTTCGGGTTTTGCATCATGTGTCCAGGTTTCAGACCATATGAAACACAGACACGTAATTCAGACCAGGCTGTGGCTCCCCAAGTAACCGAGATAGTCTTGCACAAATCTGTTGCCACTGCGGGTGGCTGTTTGGGGGCAGGTTTGGCGTCACTGAAGGGTGGGGTGATGATGTCAGCAAGAGCAATTTGGCCACACCCACTGGTGCGCTCTGTGCGCTACATTACTACTCTCCTTGGGACATCCAAATGTGCCCCAGGTCTTTTTTAATCCTATAGTGTTTACTGCAAAAAAAAAATTGCCCTGTGCCGCAAAAGTGTTCGGGTTTGGCTTGAAGAAAAGTTGGCAACCCTAATTGTGATATATACAGCCAGTCCCCAGTTTTCAAGCCTAACACTAACTATTCTTAAAAACTTCCCCTTTCTCCTACCTATCCTGCCTATTCTGTGTGAAAATGATCTGTATAATTACCTTTTTTTAGTCGAGTACCGGTCTGGTCATGTGATCCTGCAGCTCCGATGCTACTGTGTCATAGAGCGCTCAACAACAGAAACTGGAAATTTAGGGAGCTGTGATGTCCCCCATTGTCTCCCATAAACCAGCCGTTGTCAGTGCGACAGTGCAAGTATACAGATGTCTTTTTTACACAGGGTGGGCAGGATAGGTAGGAGGGGGAGAGAACATTTTTATAAATAGTTAGTGTTAGGTTTGAATTCCACTTTAGGTGTTGGGTTAGTGTTTAGGTGGAGTGTTAAGTGTTGGGTAAGGAGAAGGGTTAAGTGTTGAATTAGGGTTTAGGTAGAGGGTTAAGTGTTGGGTAAGGGGGAGGGCTAAGTGTTGATTCAGGGTTTAGGTGGAGGGTTAAGTGTTGGGAAAGGGGAAGGCGAAGTGTTGATTAAAGGTTTAGGTGGAGGGTTAAGTGTTGGGTAAGGATGAGGGTTAAGTGTTGATTTAGGGTTTAGATGGAGGGTTAAGTGTTGGGTAAGGGGGAGGGCTAAGTGTTGATTTAGGGTTTAGTTGGAGAGTTAAGTGTTGGGTAAGGGGAGGGCTAAGTGTTGGGTAAGGGGGAGGGTTAAGTGTTGACTTAGGGTTTAGATGGAGGGTTAAGTGTTGGGTAAGGGGAGGGCTAAGTGTTGATTTAGGGTTTAGGTAGAGGGTTAAGTGTTGGGTAAGGGGGAGGGCTAAGTGTTGATTTAGGGTTTAGGTGGAGGGTTAAGTGTTGGGAAAGGGGAAGGCTAAGTGTTGATTAAAGGTTTAGGTGGAGGGTTAAGTGTTGGGTAAGGGGGAGGGCTAAGTGTTGACTTAGGGTTTAGATGGAGGGTTAAGTGTTGGGTAAGTGGAGGGCTAAGTGTTGATTTAGGGTTTAGGTGGAGGGTTAAGTGTTGGGAAAGGGGAGGGCTAAGTGTTGATTAAGGGTTTAGGTAGAGGGTTAAGTGTTGGGTAAGGGGGAGGGCTAAGTGTTGATTTAGGGTTTAGGTGGAGGTTTAAGTGTTGGGTAAGGGGAGGGCTAAATGTTGATTTAGGGTTTAGGTGGAGGGTTAAGTGTTGGGTAAGGGGAGGGCTAAGTATTGATTAAGGGTTTAGGTGGAGGGTTAAGTGTTGGGTAAGGGGGAGGGCTAAGTATTGATTAAGGGTTTAGGTAGAGGGTTAAGTGCTGGGTAAGGAGGAGGGTTAAGTGTTGATTTAGGGTTTAGATGGAGGGTTAAGTGTTGGGTAAGGGGAGGGCTAAGTGTTGGGTAAGGGGGAGGGCTAAGTGTTGATTTAGGGTTAGGTGGAGGGTTAAGTGTTGGGTAAGGGGGAGGGCTAAGTGTTGATTTAGGGTTTAGATGGAGGGTTAAGTGTTGGGTAAGGGGAGGGCTAAGTGTTGATTTAGGGTTTAGATGGAGGGTTAAGTGTTGGGTAAGGGGGAGGGCTAAGTGTTGATTTAGGGTTTAGGTGGAGGGTTAAGTGTTGGGTAAGGGGAGGGCTAAGTGTTCATTTAGGGTTTAGATGGAGGGTTAAGTGTTGGGTAAGGGGGAGGGCTAAGTGTTGATTTAGGGTTTAGGTGGAGGGTTAAGTGTTGGGTAAGGGGAGGGCTAAGTGCTGATTTAGGGTTTAGGTGGAGGGTTAAGTGTTGGGTAAGGGGAGGGCTAAGTGTTGATTTAGGGTTTAGGTGGAGGGTTAAGTGTTGGGAAAGGGGAGGGCTAAGTGTTGATTAAGGGTTTAGGTAGGGGGTTAAGTGTTGGGTAAGGGGAGGGCTAAGTGTTAATTTAGAGTTTAGATGGAGGGTTAAGTCTTAGGTAAGGGTTAAGATGGAGAGTTAAGTCTTTGGTAAGGGTTTAAGTGAATGTTTAAGGCCATAGACGGAGCCAATTTATTATCTGCAATCACGATTCCCCCATCAACACAGACAGTGTTGACAGGGGATTCCTTCCCGCCAAGCCATTGTGCTCTCCTGGTGGGGGGAGGGGGAAGCCGTCCCTGCTGGCAGAACACAGTCATTTTTATTAGCGGCTATAACAGCCACTAGAGATAATCGCATGGAAAATCCAGCAGGCTGGTTGTACCCAATTGGATCCATTGATCCACTTGGGTACATTCAGCCAGCCCATACATGGTTCGAATCTCGGTCGGTTTCAGTTGAACCGCTTAAGTTGAGTTAGGGGAGAGCTAAATGTTGAGTTAGGGTTTTGATGGTGGGTTAAATGTTAGAGTGAGGGTTAAGTGTTTTGTACTAGGGTTAGGTGTTGGCAGAGGGGGTCTTACTGTTAGGCATAGGTTGTAACTTTTGACACTTTACTTTATTTCACATTGATCTCAGACCCACACTACAAACTTGCAGCTCTGAGCTCTTTATGTTGAGTACTAACTATGTCATATAGGTAATCGAAAAGAAATAAAAAATGTCCAATCTTTTCCAATATTTTTGGTCAGTGGAACCTAAAAAATTCAAAAGGGAGCCAGCTGAAGAAGACCATCGCACCTTCTTCCACATGTTTGCTGTGTCCCCCATATGGCTTCTCGCAAACTGTAAAAAGGACTTCTTTTGGCTTTCTTTCAACAATGTCTTTCTTCTTGCCACTCTTCCATAAAGGTCAGATTTGTGGAATGCACCACTAATGCCCCGTACACACGGTCGGATATTCCGATGTAAAAAGTCAGATCGGATTATGTTGTCGGAAAATACGATCGTGTGTGGGCTCTAGCAGGCTTTTTCCGTTGGAATTTCCGACTGAAAAAATTTGAGCGCAGGATCTCAAATTTTCCAACAACAAAATCTGATCTGACTTTTTCCGATCGTGTGTAGGGAATTCCGACAGACAAAGTGCCACGCATGCTCAGATCAAATTATGAGACCAAAGCTATTGGCTACTAGCCTCTACGTAGTTCCATCGTACGCAACCAACGTCACCACGTTCAGAACGCTCAGATTTTCCGACATCTTTGTCCGACATTGTGTGTGCAACACCAGTTTCGGACAAAATCTGTCAGAAAAAATCGGACGGATTTTGTGGTCTGAATTTCCGACCGTGTGTACGGGGGCTTAGAGTTGTCCTGTGGACAGATTCTCCCACCTGAGCTGTGGATCTCTGCAGCTCCTCCAGAGTTACCATGGACCTCTTGGCTGCTTCTCTGATTAATGCTCTCCTTGCCCGGCCTGTTTGTTTGGGTGGACGGCCATGTCTTGGTAGGTTTTAGACATGTGCACAATAGAAAAATGTGTTTATTTTCGTTTAGTTTCTTTCGTTTCCGTTGATTCGTAACGATTCGTAATTTCGTAAGTCGTCGGTGTTCGTATTCGTAACGATTCGTATTTTCGTAAGAGTTATTTTTTCGTTGTTTCTTTTTTCCGTTAGTTTAATTTTCGTTTATTCGAAATTCGGACGCATTCGTATTTTCGTAGATTTAGTTACATTCGTACTTTCGTTAGATTGATTTATTCGTATTTTCGTAACATTGTTTTCGTAGATTCGTAATCGGAGCATAATTCATAATTTTATGTAATGCGTATGCTATTATTACATTTTAAGAGACACGGAAAATTACGAATCGAAAAAAAAAGTTACGAATGTACGAATTTTTTCGTTCGATCCATTCGAAGCACGTTAAGCAGCGCCATTGTAAGAGACACAGAAAATGACGAATCGAAAAAAAAAAAAAGTTACGAATGTACAAATTTTTTCGTTCAATCCATTCGAAGCACGTTAAGCAGCGCCATTGTAAGGGACATGGAAAATTACCAATTCAACAAAAAAAAAAAAGTTACGAATGTACGAATTTTTTCGTTCATTTTGATTTTCGTTGATCCTGTTTTAGTTTTTCGGATTTTCTTCTTTCGTAGTTTCGTTGTTTCTAATTTGGTTATTTCGGATTTTCGTTGTTTTTCATATTCGTTCGATTTGAACATTCGTTATTCGTTAAAATTTTTAGCGAATCATTCGATCATTTGTACGATAACGAATGAACGAATATAACGAATTTTAACAGAAAACTAAAAAAAACTAAACGAATTGCACATGTCTAGTAGGTTTGCAGTTGTGCCATACTCTTTCCATTTTCAGGTGATGGATTGAACAGAGCTCCGTGAGATGTTCAAATCTTGGGATATTTTTTTTTATAACCTAACCCTGCTTTAAACTTCTCCACAACTTTATCCTTGACCTGTCTGGTGTGTTCCTTGGCCTTCAGGATGCTGTTTGCTCACTAAGATCATCTAACATCTGAGGGCTTCACAGAACAGCTGTATTTATATTGAGATTAAACTACACATAGTTGGACTTTATTTACTAATTAGGTGACTTCTGAAGGCAATCAGTTCCACTAGATTTTAGTTAGGGGTATCAGAGTAAAGGGGGCTGAATACACACCACACTTTTCACATATTTATTTGTAAAAAGAAAATTTAAAACCATTTATCATTTTCCTTCCACTTTACAATTTGTTGTGTTGGTCTATCACATAAAATCCCAATAAAATACATTTACGTTTTTGGTTGTAAAATGACAAAATGTTGAAAAAATTCCAATGGGTATGAATAAGTTTTCAATGCACTTTATATCGTTGTACTGGGATTACTTCATATCTGGCACATGTAGCCTGTGTTTACCTCAGCCAAACCATATCTTGGACTTTATCCCATCATACGCAGCAGTTTCTATGTGTTGTACTTTGTTTGTTGGCTTCATGAGTTAAGCTATTATGGCCTGTTGTGTCTAGAAACATTCTAGAAGTTCTGTAGGGGAAATTTGCAACACATATACCGTAGGTTGTGTCAATGAGTCACGGAATTGTGCAAGCTCTTGTGAAGTGTCTACATAATGTCTTCCTATGGGTGAATTTATCTTTATATAAAATGTTATAGGACTCAGAAAAGGATATACATGAAAAAATATAAATATAGTATAAATTGTGTTCTTGCCTAAAGTTGTTCTTTATCCCCTTAACCACCTGATTACTTTGCACTTAAACCCCCTCGTGACCAGACCAATTTTCAGCTTTCGGCGCTGACGCACTTTGAATGACAATTGCGCGGTCATACAACACTGTACCCAAATGAAATTTTTATCATTTTTTTCCCACAAATAGAGCTTTCTTTTGGTGGTATTTAATCACAGCTGGGGTTTTTATTTTTTGCTAAACAAACAAAAAAAGATGGAAAATAAAAAAAAATAAAAAAATCATGTTTAATAGTTTGTTATAAAATTTTGCAAACAGGTAATTTTTCTGCTTCATTGATATGCGCTGATGAGGCGGCACAGGTGGGCACTGATAGACTGCACTGGTGGGGACAGATAAGTCGGTACTGATGGGGACAGCAAAGATGGCACTGATGGGCACGGATGGGTGGCACGGATGGGTGGCATGGATGGGTACTGATGGATGACACTGATGGGCACTGATGGGTGGCACTGATGGGTGGGACTGATGGGTGGGACTGATGGGTGGCACTGATGGGCACTGATAGGTGGCACTGATGGGCACTGATGGGTACTGGTAGGTGACACAGATGAGCACTGGTAGGTGACACAGATGAACACTGGTAGGTGACACAGATGAGCACTGGCAGGTGACACTGATGTGCAGCACTGGCACTGTGGGCACTGAGAGATGGCACTGTGGGCCCTGACAGATGGCACTGTGGGCCCTGACAGATGGCACTGTGGGCACTGACAGATGGCACTTTAATTGGGCAAAGGTGGGCACCATGGATTGGGCACATTGCAGTGAGAGGGACTGATGTCCATCTCACTGCCGCCGGTGATCAGCCTTTTTTTTTTTCTCCTCGCGCTGTCAGCGCGAGGAGGAAAAAAAGCCGATTACCGGCTCTGTTATTATCACATGATCAGCTGTCATTGGCTGACAGCTGATCACGTGGTAAGGGGTCGGGATCCACCCCTTACTCAGATCTGTGATCCAGCGAGTCTCACAGACTCGCTGATCACAGAGCGCGCGCCCTTCAGGGGGCGCGCAGGCAGTTCGTGGCCGGGATGACGTCAGTAGACGTCGTCCCGGCACATTAGATCGGCGCTGTAGCCGTCATTCGGCTATAGCGCGGATCTCAGGTAGTTAATGAACAGAAGTCATTGAAGCTCAGTTGCCCAGAGCAGCTTCAGTATGAATCAAAATAAGGTCTGATATATGCCAAGGTGCCACCTCCCTGATAACTACATTGAAAAAATAAAAAAACGAGGACTGGGATTTTTTTTACGACCACACAAGTGAAACACAAATAATAAAACAACCACATTTTTTATTAGGAATTACATAAAAACAACTTCCATAAAAACAACAAGGCTGATCGTATATACACGGTGCCAATTGGCCCAGTATTCTCTACTACATCATAACCACCCTACATTACGTATGTTACATCATGACTGCTGAGGCGCAATGGGCTTAGGTCCCACTTAACGTAACACCAAGAGATCAAGTCACAGTGGTGTAGTGGTTAGTAGTGGTCACAGTCGGGTGGCACAGTGGTGTAGTGGGTCACACTCTCACCTAGCAGTAAGGCCCCTTTCACACTGGGGCGTTTTTCATGCGGTGCAGCGCTAAAAATAGCGCCTGTTCACCGCATGAAAAAATCCTGCCCCATTCACTCCAGTGTGAAAGCCGGCGGGCTTTCACATTGGAGCGGTGCGCTAGCAGGATGACAAAAAAAGTCCTGCTAGCAGCATCTTTGGAGCGGGATAGGAGCCGTGTGTTCACCGCTCCTATACCGCTCCTACCCATTGATTACAATGGGAGACCGCCGTAAAACCGCGGCAATACCGCGGTTACCGCGGCAATACCGCGGCTACGGCGGCGCTCTGCGGGGGGTGTCTTTTTCGGCCGCTCGCGGGGGGTAAAAACCGCACCGCGAGCGGCCAAAAACCGCAGTGAAAACGACGGTAAAGCAGCGCTAAATATAGCGCTGCTTTACCGTCACCGCGGATCACCGCCCCAGTGTGAAAGGGGCCTAAGAAGGGTCGCTGTTTCGAATCCCAACCATGACACTACCTGCCTGGAGTTTGCATGTTCTCCCTGTGCCTGCGTGGGTTTCCTCTGGGTACTCCGGTTTCCTTCCACAATCCAAAGACATGCAGGTAGGTTAACCGCTTCCCGACCGGCCACTGCATATATACGTCAGCAGAATGGCACGGGCAGGCAGAATCACTTACCTGTACGTGATCGTGCATGTGCCTGCCCGTGGGTCGCGCGCGCGCCGCTAGCGGCGCGCTCGCGACCCGGTCGGGAGCTCCGTGACCCCGGCCGCGGGACCAGCGGACCCGATCGCCGCTGGTATCCCGCGATCGGGTTACGGAGCTGAAGAACGGGGAGAGGTCTATGTAAACAAACCTCTCCCCGCGCTTCCTACACTGACTGTCAGTGATCTGCTGTTCCCTGTCATCGGGAACGCCGATCAATGACGTCAGACGTACAGCCACGCCCCCCTACTGTAAAAAAAAACACAACACGTCACACTGACTCCTCCCCGCCCCCTAGTGGTTAACCCCCTAACTACAACTGTCATTTACATAGGAATCAGTGCTATTTAAATAGCAGTGATTGCTGTATAAATGACAAATGTCCCAAAAATGTGTCAAAAATGTCCGATGTGTCCGCCAAAATGTCGCAGTCACAATAAAAATCGCTGATCGCCGCCATTACTAAAAAAAAAAAAATATTAATAAAAATGCTATAAAACTATCCCCTATTTTGTAAACGCTATAACTTTTGCGCAAACTAAACAATAATCGCTAATTGCGATTTTTTTTTACCAAAAATATGTAGAAGAATACGTATCGGCCTAAACTGAGAAAAAAAAAGTTTTTTTATATATTTTTTGGGGATATTTATTATAGCAAAAAGTAAAAAATATTGCATTTTTTTCAAAATTGTCGCTCTATTTTTGTTTATAGCGCAAAAAATAAAAACCGCAGGGGTGATCAAATACCACCAAAAGAAAGCTCTATTTGTGGGAAAAAAAGGACGCCAATTTTGTTTTGGAGTCACGTCGCATGACCGCGCAATTGTTAGTTAAAGCGACGCAGTGCCGAATTGCAAAAAGGGGCCTGGTCCTTTGGCTGCCAATTGGTCCGGGGCTGAAGTGGTTAATTGGCTTCTGTCCAAAAGTTGGCCCTAGTATATGAATGGGGACCTTGGATTGGGGGCTCCTTGAGGGTAGGGACTGATGTGAGTGTGCGATGTACAGGGATAGGGACAATTATAGACACTTGCTCAAGTTGAACTGGATGGACTGGTGTCTTTATTCAACCTTACTAATAGACATGTGCACAACAGAAAAATTTGTTTATCGTATTTCGTTTCCGTTGATTCGTAAATTCGTAAGTCGTCGGTGTTCGTATTCGTAACGATTCGTATTTTCGTAAGAGTTATTTTTTCGTTGATTCATATTTTCGTAAGAGTTATTTTTTCGTTTATTCGAAATTCGGACGCATTCATATTTTCGTAGATTTAGTTACATTGGTACTTTCGTGAGATTGATTTATTCGTACTTTCGTAACATTGTTTTCGTAGATTCGTAATCGGAGCATAATTCATAATGTTATGTAATGTGTATGCTATTATTACATTGTAAGAGACACAGAAAATTACGAATCGAAAAAAAAAAGTTACGAATGTACGAATTTTTTCGTTCAATCCATTCGAGGCACGTTAAGCAGCGCCATTGTAAGAGACACGGAAAATTACGAATCGCAAAAAAAAAAAAAAAAGTTACGAATGTACTAATTTTTTTGTTCAATCCATTCGAGGCACGTTAAGCAGCGCCATTGTAAGAGACACGGAAAATTACGAATCGAAAAAAAAAAAAAAGTTACGAATGTACGATTTTTTTCTTTCAATCTATTCAAGGCACGTTAAGCAGCGCCATTGTAAGGGACACGGAAAATTACCAATTCAACAAAAAAAAAAAGTTACGAATGTACGAATTTTTTCGTTCATTTTGATTTTCGTTGTTCCTGGTTTCGTTTTTCGGATTTTCTTCTTTCATACTTTCGTTGTTTCTAATTTGGTTATTTCGGATTTTCGTTGTTTTCGTATTCGTTCGATTCAAACTATTCGATATTCTTTAAAATTTTGAGCGAATCGTTCGTTCATTCGTACGATAACGAATGAATGAATATAACGAAAAAAAAAACGAAATAAAACGAAACAAATTGCACATGTCTACTTACTAACTATGAAACTATGAAACTATGAAACTATGAAGTCTCCCACCACCCTTACCCTTTACCCCATTAAATAAGACACTTACAACCATTAGGTTGGAAAGGGCAAGGCCACAGATTCCAACACATGTGAACATATTTAATCAGTGCCAGTCACATTCGTACTGTGAGCACTCAACCAAAAGAGGGAAGTAGGGGCCTGTCCTTACCATAAGTGCTGGACAGACAGCCTACTTCCAATTTTCCATCAAGGGCATAGCCCATTACAGCAACATTAACTGCTGGCAAGGTCAAGAAAACTGCAGCAAGCTGTGACATACCAAACATAGGAAAAAAGGGGTGGGAGGGTGGGCAGCTCTTCCAACGATTCTTCCGAAAGACCCAGAATTCCCTGGGGCACACGATTTCCTGAGCTCAGGCCCATCCCATCCCACATGTCCCAACCAATCATTCCCCTTGTTACGACGCACCTAGCCATGCCCCCATCAGTCAAGGCTCTCTTTCCCTAGGGAGGGGCTCAAGAGGCCTTCATTTCTACTACAATAGTCAAACTTTGTCTGATTGTTACATATGATGCTGATGCGTTTGGATTTCAGGAAAATCATCTTCAAGTGGAAGCTGGCCGGAGAAACTACCAAAGCAAGAAAAATGATCAGCCAAGGAATTCATATATGCAGGGCGGTGCTACCAGTAGGCAAACTAGGCGGCCGCCTAGGGCGCCATGCTGCCTAGGGCGCCCGGGCCACTGGTTTTCCTACTCTATTTTCTCTGCAGCAAGCAACTTAGTCTCAGCATCAGCAGGCAGCCGCTCCGTTCACACATAGTGTCAGAGGGGCAGCAGTGGTGGAGGACTGTGTCCCGACTCCCACAGCAAGCAAACATTCATTGATGGGCACTGGTAGGCTACATTTGATGGGCGCTGGTGAGGCTGCATTTGATGGGCGCTGGTGAGGCTGCATTTGATGGACGCTGGTGAGGCTACATTTGATGGGCGCTGGTGAGGCTACATTTGATGGGCGCTGGTGAGGCTGCATTTGATGGGCGCTGGTGAGGCTGCATTTGATGGGTGCTGGTGAGGCTGCATTTGATGGGTGCTGGTGAGGCTGCATTTGATGGGTGCTGGTGAGGCTACATTTGATGGACGCTGGTGAGGCTACATTTGATGGACGCTGGTGAGGCTACATTTGATGGGCTCTGGTGAGGTTACATTTGATGGGTGCTGGTGAGGCTGCATTTGATGGGTGCTGGTGAGGCTACATTTGATGGGTGCTGGTGAGGCTACATTTGATGGCCACTGATGAGGCTGCATTTGATGGGCGCTTGTGAGGCTGCATTTGATGGGTGCTGGTGAGGCAACATATGATGGGCACTGGTGAGGCTGCATTTGATGGGCGCTGGTGAGGCTGCATTTGATGGGCGCTGGTGAGGCTGCATTTGATGGGTGCTGGTGAGGCTGCATTTGATGGGTGCTGGTGAGGCTACATTTGATGGGTGCTGGTGAGGCTGCATTTGATGGGCGCTGGTGAGGCTGCATTTGATGGGTGCTGGTGAGGCTACATTTGATGGGCGCTGGTGAGGCTGCATTTGATGGGCGCTGGTGAGGCTGCATTTGATGGGTGCTGGTGAGGCTGCATTTAATGGGCGCTGGTGAGGCTGCATTTGATGGGTGTTGGTGAGGCTACATTTGATGGCCACTGATGAGGCTGCATTTGATGGGCGCTGGTGAGGCTGCATTTGATGGGCGCTGGTGAGACTGCATTTAATGGGCGCTGGTGAGGCTGCATTTGATGGGTGCTGGTGAGGCTGCATTTGATGGGCGCTGGTGAGGCTGCATTTGATGGGTGCTGGTGAGGCTGCATTTAATGGGCGCTGGTGAGGCTACATTTGATGGATGCTGGTGAGGCTACATTTGATGGGCGCTGGTGAGGTTACATTTGATGGGCGCTGGTAAAGGCTGCATTTGATGGGCGCTGGTGAGGCTGCATTTGATGGGTGCTGGTGAGGCTGCATTTGATGGGTGCTGGTGAGGCTACATTTGATGGGCGCTGGTGAGGCTGCATTTGATGGGCGCTGGTGAGGCTGCATTTGATGGGCGCTGGTGAGGCTGCATTTGATGGGCGCTTTATTAAAAAGGTGGGATTTACACGGGCAGGGAAAAGGGGGCAGAATCAGCCAGAGGGGGGCGCAAAGTGAGGTTTTGCCTAGGGTGTCAAAAATCCTTGCGCCAGCCCTGCATATGTGTCCATAGGTTGTTGATGACCCCCACAGTGTAAAATGCAAGCAAGCACAAGGTGTGCCAGGAATTCTTCAATGGAGGAAAGGGGGAGGAGAAGAAGGGAAGCTCCTCACAACAGCTCATAAAGACTCACATGGTGCATATAGATCAGTGATGGCGAACCTTGGCACCCCAGATGTTTTGGAACTACATTTCCCATGATGCTCAACTACACTGCAGAGTGCATGAGCATCATGGGAAAATGTAGTTCCAAAACATCTGGGGTGCCAAGGTTCCCCATCACTGACATAGATGTTTGCAATTCAATATTGTAGAAAGATATCAAGGAGCCCCAAACAGAAGAGAACACCAAAAAATCTTCAATGGGGTATGCGCAAGCTTAGAAAGAGAAAGGGAACTATTAGTAACAA
The DNA here is from genome assembly GCA_028564925.1 of Lithobates sylvaticus. NCBI lineage: Eukaryota > Metazoa > Chordata > Amphibia > Anura > Ranidae > Lithobates > Lithobates sylvaticus. The sequence goes on from CM053029.1 coordinate 48,389,555, forward strand.
TTCAAGAGGATTCCCGTAATCCCAAATAAATGTTTAAGGCCCAATACTAAAGGTAGAATACAAAAGGGCAAACCAGGTGTAAGAACATTAATACATGGGCAGCCTCATCCCTGGACACAACGGCAACAGCAGTAGGCAACGGCTGTTCAAATCCCTCCATATCAATGGTGCACTGATGGCGACGTGGCCCCATTCACCTCGATTGGGGGCACAGTGGCAGATGGTATCTACTGCCGATAACACAACATGCCCTATTATTTTTTTTTATAATTTTACAGTGTGTATGGGGTTGTCTGGTGGCCATTGCCTGGTTGTTAACCACTTCAGCCCCGGAAGGATTTGCCCCCTTCCTGACCAGAGGTCGTTTTTTTGCGATTCGACGCGGCGTCGCTTTAACTGACAATTGCGCGGTTGTGCGACATTGTACCCAAACAAAATTTACGTCCTTTTTTTTCCCCACAAATGGTGGTATTTGATCACCTCTGCAGTTTTTATTTTTTGCGCTATAAACAAAACAAGAGTGACAATTTTGAAAAAAAACACAAAACTTGTACTTTTTGCTATAATAAATACTCCCATTTTTATTTATTTTTTCTCAGTTTAGGCCGATGTATTCTTCTACATATTTTTGGTAAAAAAAATCGCAATAAGCGTATATTTATTGGTTTGCGCAAAAGTTATAGCATCTGCAAAGTAGGGGATAAATTTATAGCATTTTTGTCATAATTTTTTTTCTTACTAGTAATGGCGGCGATCTGCGATTTTTATCGTGATTGCAACATTATGGCGGACACATCGGACAATTTTGACACATTTTTGGAACCATTGTCATTAATACAGCGATCAGTGCGATTAAAAATGCATTGATTACTGTATAACTGTCACTGGCAGTGAAGGGGTTAACACTAGGGGGCGGTAAGGGGGTTAACTGTGTTCCCTGGGAGGTGATTCTAACCGAAGGGGGGAGGGACTAACTACAGCAAGGGACAGATCGTGGTTCCTAGCCAATAGGAACACACGATCTGTCACTCCTGTCAGAACAGGGAAGTGTGTGTTCACACACACTCGTCCCTGTCCTGTGTCTCCTGGTCACGATCGCTCGCGTCCGGCGGTCATCGCGACCGTCGGCCACGAGCATCGGCACCCCCGCTACGCAGTGGGCCCACGCGCCGCAGGAGGCCCCCACGAGCCAATGTACAGCTAGGTGGTTTCGCGCAGGGGAGCCAACCTGCCGCAGTATAACTGCAGCGGCTGGTCCGGAAGCGGTTAAAGGCAGCTGAGGCAAGTACCCTGTTTTTGCCACCTGTCAGTGTCCATGCGAAAGAGGCCCAACTCTGTAACTAATTTGCCTACCTAAATCATTTTACATTGACCATGGCGGGCTTTTATTTGGTACAGTGGTTTAATAAATACTCTTCCTGTTTTTTATTTTGTTTGTTTTTTATGATAAGCTAAAAATTATTATTTTACATGTAGCGTCACAGTTTTTTGGTTACTTTTTGTACACACTGACTTGCGCTGTGACAGCTACGACTTGCCAGCATCAGGCGCCACTGTAGTGCCCTCTGAGTGAGGCAAAGTGACATCTGAAGCCAGACAATATAAAACCCTTTTTTGTAAAGACTCTAAATGGCTGGAATAGTCATCACATGATTAGGAACCACACTGATGGGCTCACCATTCTTATGCCGCGTACACACGATCGCACGTTCCGACAACAAAATCCATGTTTTTTTTTCAGATGGATGTTGGCTCAAACTTGTCTTGCATACACACGGTCACGCAAATCTTGACGGAAATTCCGAACGTCAAGAACGCGGTGACGTACAACACGTACGCCGAGCCGAGAAAATGAAGTACAATAGCCAGTGCAGCTCTTCTGCTTAATTCCGAGCATGCGTGGAACTTTGTGCGTCGGAATTGTCTACACGCGATTGGAATTCACGACAACAGATTTTGTTGTCGGAAAATTTGAGATTTCCAGATCTCAAATTTTTTTGGTCAGAAATTCCGACGGAAAATGTCCGATGGAGCCTACACGCGGTCGGAATTTCCGACAACAAGCTCCCATCGCACATTTTCCGTCGGAAAATCCTATGGTGTGTACGGGGCATTAGTGTAGACCAGCGTCTGTCATTGATAGGGCAATCTAAGAACAAGAAGCACACATAGCTGTGCAATCCTAGTCTTAAAATAGAACATACTGTAGATCACTGTGCTGGTTCAACAAGAGACTTTGGGGGAGATTTACTCAAATTGGATCACTCCGAATCTGGTGCTGCTGTGCATGGTAGCCAATCAGCTTCTGACTTCAGCTTGTTCAGTTAATCTTTGACAATAAAACCTGGAAGCTGATTGGTTTTTATGCAGAGCTGCACTAGATTGCACTCTCCAGTTTTAGTAAATCTCCCCCCCAGTGTGCTTGAGAATGTCACTCTACAACTCATGGTCATCGAGGTATTCCAGGAATACTGTGAAGGAAATGTGTATATTTTGATTAGTGAATTTGTTCTGAAAATGCTAATTGTCTGGTTATTATGCTGACCCTGCAGATTTAAAGCCTTGTTTAGCTCAGCAGGTGGAGGGGGGCAATAAAAAGTATAAGTGCATTTTGTTTAACCACTTCAGCCCCGGACCAATTTGCAGCCAAAGGACCAGGCCCCTTTTTGCGATTCGGCACTGCGTCGCTTTAACTGACAATTGCGCTGTCGTGCGACGTGGCTCCCAAACAAAATTGGCGTCCTTTTTTTCCAACAAATAGAGCTTTCTTTTGGTGGTATTTGATCGCCCCTGCAGTTTTTTATTTTTTGCGCTATAAACAAAAATAGAGCAATATTTTTTACCTTTTGCTATATAAAATATCCCCAAAAAAATATATAAAAAAAACTTTTTTTTCCTCAGTTTATACGTATTCTTCTACATATTTTTGGTAAAAAAAATCTCAATTAGAGATTATTGATTGGTTTGCGCAAAAGTTACAGCGTTTACAAAATAGGGGATAGTTTTATAGAATTTTTATTAATATTTTTTTTTTTACTAGTAATGGCGGCGATCAGCGATTTTTATTGTGACTGCGACATTATGGCGGACACATCGGACATTTTTGACACATTTTTGGGACCATTGTCATTTTATACAGCAATCAATGCTATTTAAATGCATTGATTCCTGTATAAATGACACTGGCAGTGAAAAAAAGTTAACCACTAGGGGGAGGGGAGGGGTTATGGTCTGTGACGTGTGTTTTTTTTTTTTACATTAGGGGGCGTGGCTGTACGTCTGACGTCATTGATCGGCTTTCCCGATGACAGGGAACAGCAGATCAGTGACAGGCAGAGTAGGAAGCGCGGGGAGAGGTTTGTTTACACAGACCTCTCCCTGTTCTTCAGCTCTGTGACCCGATCGCGGGACACCAGCGACGATCGGGTCCGCTGGTCCCCCGACCGTGGTCACGGAGCTCCCGACCGGGTCGCGAGGCAATTAAAGGGGACGTACCTGTACGTGCTTTTGCCTAGCCGTGCCATTCTGCCGACGTAAATGTGCAGGAGGCGGTCGGGAAGCGGTTAAATGTCCACCTTTTACAGAAAAAATAAATTAATTAAATGCACCTACTTTATATTTTCAGCAAAATAATGGGCATGTATTGTTGGATTTTGTTTGCAAATGAGCCTGCAAAATATTGTTCCTCTGATCAGTCGATGACGCCCTGTTGGAAGAAGTTTGTCGCTCTAAGTCAGGGGTCTCAAACTGGCGGCCCTCCAGCTGTTGTAAAACTACAAGTCCCATCAGGCATTGCAAGGCTGAAGGTTGCAAGCATGACTCCATCAGGCAGAGGCATGATGGGACTTGTAGTTTCACAACAGCTAGAGGGCCGCCAGTTTGAGACCCCCTGCTCTAAGTGGATGAAGATGGTCGTTGCGGTTGGGGGTCCTTGATGAGGGTATACAAAATTAGGTATTTGATGAAACGCTGGGACCCATCTCAGGTATAGAGTCCTCCCGGTTGGGTCTGGTTCAGTCTAGTCTACCGGGGAGTAATGTGGTAGGGGTCTGTGGTCAGTTAGTGAGTCCCCGAGGCGGTGTTGCGCCTGGGGACAGAATCTAACTTAGCAGGTACCACAGATCCCAACGTTGGGGAGATGGTGTCGTCAAGGATCTGCAATCAGTTAGTCGTATTAGAGCTGGAGCGTTTAAAAAGTTTTATGTTTAAATAAGGTTTTGAATTAATAAAAGGCCAGACGGCCATTTGAACCCAATACAGTGTCAGTGCCCTTATTTAACCACTTCAGCTCCGGAGGATTTTACCCCTTTGCTTACCAGAGCACTTTTTGCGATTCGGCACAGTGGCTGCGTTTGATGGGCACAGTGGCTGCGTTTGATGGGCACAGTGGCTGCGTTTGATGGGCACAGTGGCTGCGTTTGATGGGCACAGTGGCTGCATCTGATGGTACAGTGGCTGCATCTGATGGCACAGTGGCTGCGTTTGATGGGCACAGTGACTGCTTTTGATGGGAACAGTTGCTGCTTTTGATGGGCACAGTGGCTGCTTTTGATGGGCACAGTGGCTGCGCTTGATGGGCACAGTGGCTGCGTTGGATTGGCACAGTGGCTGCATTTAATGGCACAGTGGCTGCGTTTGATGGGAACACTGGCCCCCACTGGGTCTGCCGTTACAGTGCAATTGCAGACAGGCTAAATGTAGTGAAAGTAATATTTACCCTGGCCTGGCTCTCAGAAAGGCAGAGGTAAGAGGTTATATTTGCTAAGTTGCTCGGTGTGCCCCGCCAGCAGTAGGAGAGTTTTAACTGGAACAAAAAAATACAGTCTAAGCATGAGTGTGTATATTTGGGAAAAGTGTAAAAAAAAAAAAAAAAAGAGCTACTTGGAGTACGCAGGTGGCCCCCAATCGAGTGGCAGAGTCCATGCGAAGAGCAAAGATAAGTGATGAGTTGTACTTCACTGAACAAATCAATGACATTTATATATCTCTTCCCACTGGGGCTGACCCTGCCGGTCGGAGGGGTAAAGGTTGAATCCTTATCAACTGCATTGTGAAAGACACAAGTGATTGTCACAGAATCAGGAAACGGCGGCTGTCCCGGCATGGAGAACCCATAGCCCTGGAGCTGATCATGTCAAATTCGCCCCATACACACATGGGTTGCCACAAAATCATTCGCCTCGCCCTCCCGCTGCTCTTGATATTCCTCTTCCTCTACCTCAGCATCAGTCGGCTCCGTAAGTAACCTTTGGGATATCTCTTTTTTTTTTTGTAAGATTCAGGGATAATTCAAAGAACAAATGTCAACATTTTTTCAAGAAGAAAAACAGCTTTTGTTGACCGAAGGTCCACCCTGACCTTTAAAAAAAAGGCCTGAGTGAATGTTAAAGAGTATGTAGAGGCGAAACATTTTTGTAGCGCTAACCCCCAATAGGGCCGCTGGATTTTTAGGTCGCTCCCCCCGGCACAGCCAGGCAACAGGAATGTTCACACTCTCTTCACAGGCTCAATAATCAGTCCAGGATTTGGTTTTGTCTATTTAAAGGGATGAACTTGGATACCGTATTTATCGGCGTATAACACGCACTTTTTCCCCCTTAAAATTGGGGGAAAGTCGTGGGTGTGTGTTATACGCCGATACCCCCCCAAAAAAAGTGACAAAAATTGCAAGCGCCGCCGAAAAATAGCGAGCGCCGCCGAAAAAGACTGAATCGCGGCCGGAAAAAAAACGAAGCAGCGCCGGAAAAGACCGAGCCGACTGTTCGGCTCCGCTCGTAGTCCCGGCTCCCTGCGCTCGCTCCGGAAACAGCAGGGAGGCGGGACCGCGAGCGGAGTCGAACAGTTGGCTCGGTCTTTTCCGGGGGCGCTTCGGTATTTTTCGGCGGCGCACGCGACAGAGCGTCTCGGCGGCGGGAAATTTAAACCCGGACAAGACTGCAAATGACACTGGCAAGCTACAATGACACTGGGCAAGCTACAATGACGCTGGGCAAGGCTGCAATGACGCTGGGCAAGGTACAATGACGCTGGGCAAGGTACAATGATGCTGGGCAAGCTGCAATGACACTGGGCAAGCTGCAATGACACTGGGCAAGCTACAATGACACTGGCAAGGCTGCAAATGACACTGGGCAAGCTGCAATGACACTGGGCAAGCTGCAATGACACTGGGCATGACTGCAAATTACACTGGGCAAGCTGCAATGACACTGGGCTAGGCTGCAAATGACGCTGGGCAAGCTGCAAATGACGCTTAAATGTATGTTTTTTTTTTCCCTAAACTTCCCTCCTAAAACTTTTTTTCCTTAAAATGCCCTCCCAAACTTGGGGTGCGTGTTATACGCCGATAAATACGGTAATTTGAATATTTGTACTATTTCAAGTGATCAAAGGTCACCCTCATCCCGCATGGAAAGATTAGGAAGAATGGGATTTTAATGGTGCCACATGGAGAGCAACAATTTGTATAAAATGTGTTTATTATAGAAAAAAAAATCATTTAAAATCAATTCCCAAGTCTGTTCGAAAGAGCAAACAATGAAAATTTACTTTTCCATGAACTGACAGGAAATGTAATTTCTCAACTATTTTGGATGCTGTATGTACCCTCGTTTTTGAATATATGTGGTTATACATATGTGGTTAATCAACACTTTTCTGTTTAATTTTGACATTTATGTTTATGAAAATGTTTTGTTTATTGTTCTCTTTTCTTTTTTTTTTATATATTTCTTCATAGCCTCATCTCTCCTGAAGAAGCTCTTTTCGAAACATGTTGAGCCTACAGGCATTTACTGTATATAAGCTCTATGTATTTTTTGCAATATTGTTTACTATCATGTGGTGAATTGGGAATATACAGTATCTCAAAAAAGTGAGTACACCCCTCACATTTTTGTAAATATTTTATTCTATCTTTTCATGTGACAACACTGAAGAAATGACACTTTCCAACAATGTAAAGTACAGGCATACCCCACTTTTAAGTACACAATGGGGTTTGTTTACTAAAGCTGGAAAGTGCAAAATCAGGCTCACTTCTGCATAGAAACCAATGAGCTTCTAACCCCAGCTCGTTCAATTAAGCTTTGGTAATAAAACCTGGAAGCTCATTGGTTTCTATGCAAAAGCCTGATTTTGCGCTTTCCAGCTTTAGTAAATAAACCTCATTGTGTACTTAAAAGTGGGGTATGCCTGTAGTTAGTGCACAGCTTGTATAACAGTGTAAATTTGCTGTTCCCTCAAAATAACTCAACACACAGCCATTAATGTCTAAACCGCTGGCAACAAAAGTGAGTACACCCCTAAGTGAAAATGTCCAAATTGGGCCCAATTAGCCATTTTCCCTCCCCGGTGTCATGTGACTCGTTAGTGTTACAAGGTCTCAGGTGTGAATGGGGAGCAGGTGTGTTAAATTTGGTGTTATCGCTCTCACTCTCACATACTGGTCACTGGAAGTTCAACACGGCACCTCATGGCAAAGAACTCTCTGAGGATCTGAAGAAAAGAATGGTTGCTCTACATAAAGATGGCCTAGGCTATAAGAAGATTGTCAAGACCCTAAAAACTGAGCTGGCCAAGACCATACAGCTGTTTAAAAGGACAGGTTTCACTCGCAAAGGCCTCGTCATGGTCGACCAAAGAAGTTGAGTGCTCATGCTCAGCGTCATATTCAGAGGTTGTCTTTGGGAAATAGACATGTGAGTGCTTCCAGCATTGCTGCAGAGGTTGAAGGGGTGGGGGGTCAGCCTGTCAGTGCTCAGACCATACGCTGCACACTGCATCAAATTGGTCTGCATGGCTGTCGTCCCAGAAGGAAGCCTCTTCTAAAGATGATAAACAAGAAAGCCCGCAAACAGTTTGCTGAAGACAAGCAGACTAAGGACATGGATTACTGGAACCATATCCTGTGGTCTGATGAGACCAAGATAAACTTATTTGGTGTCAGATGGTGTCAAGCGTGTGTGGGGGCAACCAGGTGAGGAGTACAAAGACAAGTGTGTCTGGCCTACAGTCAAGCATGGTGGTGGGAGTGTCATGGTCTGGGGCTGCATGAGGGCTGCCGGCACTGGGGAGCTACAGATCATTGAGGGAACCATGAGAGCCAACATGTACTGTGACATACTGAAGCAGATCATGATCCCCTCCATTCGGAGACTGGGCCGCAGGGCAGTATTCCAACATGATAACGACCCCAAACACACCTCCAGGACGACCACTGCCTTGCTAAAGAAGCTGAGGGTAAAGGTGATGGACTGGCCAAGCATGTCTCCAGACCTAAACCCTATTGAGCATCTGTGGGACATCCTCAAATGGAAGGTGGAGGAGTGCAAGGTCTCTAACATCCACCAGCTCCGTGATGTCCTCATGGAGGAGTGGAAGAGGACTCCAGTGGCAACCTGTGAAGCTCTGGTGAACTCCATGCCCAAGAGGGATAAGGCAGTGCTGGAAAAAAATGGTGGCCACACAAAATATTGACACCTTGGGCCCAATTTGGACATTTTCACTTAGGGGTGCACACACTTTTGTTGCCATCGGTTTAGACATTAATGGCTGTGGGACAGCAAATTTACACTGTTATACAAGCTGTACACTCACTACTTTACATTGTAGCAAAGTGTATAAGAGAATAAGAGAGATAAGGCCCCTTTCACACTGGGGCGGTGAGCCACGGTGACGGTAAAGCAGCGCTATATTTAGCGCTGCTTTACCGTTGTTTTCACCGCGGTTTTCGGCCGCTCGCGGTGCGGTTAAACACCCCCCGCAGAGCGCCGCCGTAGCGCCGCTTTGCGGCGGTATTCCCGCGGTTTCACCGCGGTGTCCCATTCTATTCAATGGGAAGGAGCAGTATAGGAGCGGTGAACACACCGCTCCTATCCCGCTCCAAAGATGCTTTTTTTGTCATCCTGCTAGCGCACCGCTCCAGTGTGAAAGCCCGCCGGCTTTCACACTGGAGTTAAAGGGGCAGGATTTTTTCATGCGGTGAACAGGCGCTATTTTTATCTCTGCACCGCATGAAAAACACCACGGTGTGAAAGGGGCCTAAGAGAATAAAATATTTACAAAAATGTGAGGGGTGTACTCACTTTTGTCAGATACTGTATATCACCGTTTGCTCTTTTGAACAGACTTTGGAATTGATTTTAAATGATTTTATTCTATAATAAACCAATTTTATACATTTAGATAGCTAATAGGGATTCATGGGATCCCCAGAACTGAAGAACTTTAAACAAACACTTGAGGACTTGCTAATATCTCTGGCTGCTATAAACTAATTCCAAAGGTGCTGCCCACACATGAGAGTAGGGGTGCAGGTAAAATAGCAACAAAAAGATGCCAAACTAAAGTTTCAGGTGCAGCTCCTGGTGAAAATACCAACGCACAAAGCTAATACTGCATAGCTCCCAACTGTCCCTGATTTCGAGGGACCTGATTTGGAGCAATGTCCCTCTGTCCCTCTTTCCTCCTCATTTGTCCCTCATTTTGGTCTGATCTATATAGTTGTATAAAAAAAAAAAAATGCACTTTTTATCTATCAAAAAGTGTTTCCCAGCGCTAAACCTTTCATCCAATTTCTAAATTTCTGCATTGGTAAATTTCAAAAGCCAATATAAAGGAATAGTAGTGGTAAAAAAATAAAAAACACTTGTTGTTTTAACTTATCTTTTTTTTGTATAATTCTCCTTTAACCTCCCTGGCGGTGTTCCCGAGTCTGGTTCGGGTTGAGTTTTTTCTACCAGGAGCGGTAACCCCGAGCCAGACTCGGTCTTGCGTTGCAGGATACAGGGGGGAAGTTACTTACCTTTTCCCCTGGATCCTGCGATGTCTCCCCGCTGTGTGAGCGAGCCGTCCGCTCGCTCGATTCACACAGTGCCCGAGTGCCACTGATCTCTGTTCCCTGCGACGTTCCGACGCACAGGAGCGGAGATCGGCGCCAAATTCAAAAAAGTTTAAAAACACAACACACATACAGTACTGTATACAAAAAAATACACATCCCCTTTGTCCCTAGTGGTCTGCCCAGTGCCCTGCATGTCATTTTATATAATAAAAAGATTTTTTTTCTGCCTGGAAACTGGAGATCGTCCATAGCAACCAAAAAGTGTCCCTTTATGTCAAAAGTGGTTTTAGACCAGCTAGAAAACACTGATAAAAAATTTATCATCAAACAATAAATTTAATGACAGCGACTATTCTGCAACTGAGCAAATTTCAGTGTTTTTGATTTGATTACATTATTGAATAATTTTTATATATATTTTTATTATATTATAATTTATGATTTTGTGTTTCAAACTTTATCATACCCGGGATGTCTACTAGACTCTGGTTCGGACAGATTTAAGTGAGTTATTCATAAGAATTGCATGCCTACAATATAAAAACGCCAAATTTCCATGCAAAATAATTCTACCGCTTTCATCACTAAATTCCGTACAGAATCATACCGCCAGGGAGGTTAAGGGGGCGTAACATGGGGGTGTGTTCTATGCCCACATACTTTTGCTAATAGGTGTCCCTTGTTTCTATCGCAAAAAGTTGGAAGGTATGCTACTGTCCCACGCTAGAGGAATTTGGGGAGCTTCTGATTGTTTTGCGCTGCTTCTAAGCTGTCCTCTGCTCCCAAACATGCAATTTATTGTGCCTTACTGTCCTTTTTGTAGCCTTGGGGTATGTTGAAATGAAAGATACTTACACAGTCCCTTTAAGATGCTCCTTGGATCCAGGTGGCCACTGCACTGGCACACTGCTGCACAGACTGGGTCCTGGGATTCCAGCTAAGCCTAATGCCCCGTACACACGGTCGGAATTTCCGACAGAAAATGTCCTATCGGACCATGTTGTCGGAAAAAACAACCGTGTGTGGGCGCCATCTGACTTTTTCCGTTGGAAAAAATTTGAGATCCTGCTCTCAAATTTTCCGACAACAAAGTCCGATCGGACTTTTCCCGATCATGTGTAGCGAATTCCGACGGACAAAGTGCCACGCATGCTCAGATCAAATTACAAGACCAAAGCTATTGGCTACTAGCCTCTACGTAGTTCCGTCGTACGCAACGAACGTCACCACGTTCAGAATGATCGGATTTTCCGACAACTTTGCGTGTGTATGCAACACTAGTGTCGGACAAAATCCGTCGGAAAAAATCTGCCGTATTTTGTGGTCGGAATTTCCGACCGTGTGTATGGGGCATAAGACTGACCAAGGGAGTGAGGCTTCCAGCTTCTCCATCGCTCTTTCTCTCCTGGACTTCTTCCTTCCTCAGGGGTGGAGCCCCCCAGCACAGTGGTCCTCTCCAGAAGGCTGGACCCTGGACTCTGCTCCCCGACTGCCAGTCTTCTGAGTATTTAGGGGTTGTTTCCCCACCTTCTGGGCCTTGCCTCCCAGGGATTGGTGGAAACTCCATAAATATTAAGGCTGCAGACTCTGCTTCTCCACCCACTAGATTCTAGAGCTATCCACAGAGTTCCAGAAAACAGGGGGAGGTAGCAGAGCCACAGCCCTTGATGAGCTACACAGTCAGAATACAAATTAACCCCTGCTCCTCTGCCTACTGAGGAGCCAAACTAAATTGGCCTACACTGCATAACACTGAGGGTGCAACATTTTTTTAAAGCCCAACTCAGGGAAACTTGAAAATTGTTATTTGTAATGGGGCTGCATCCACACTGAAATGGTTAACTGCTCATCCAGTCTAGGGGAGAGTTTAAGCACTTTTAACTACCCAATCCTCCACTGTCCCAGCAGATGACACTCCCCCATGTTTCGGCGGTGGACTGTCCCTTGACATCAACCTCCCCAATGCATTGGTCTTCACGACATCAGGACCTTAGCCCTCTGGAGCATGGGGGGAGGAGACACTGCAGGGACCAGTCTAGCAAAGGGAAGGAACGGAGGAGCAGGTAAGAAATTCTAGAACCTACAAGCAGCCCCATTGCAAGAAATAGTTTTCAAGGTTCCCATAGTTGGCCTTTAAGTTTTGGATAGAGTGGGAAAGTGTTAGCCCCCGTACACACGGTCGGACATTCCGATCAGCAAATCCGTTGGACAATTTCCGACGGATTTTGTCCGAAACTGGTGTTGCACACACACACGGTCGGACAAAGTTGTCGGAAAATCCGATCATTCCGAACGAGGTGACGTACAAAACGTACGACGGGACTACGTACAGGGCAGTAGCCAATAAGTTTCGTCTCTAAATTTCTTCTGAGCATGCGCGGCACTTTGTGCGTCGGAATTCTCTACACACAATCGTAAAAAGTCTGATTGGATTTTGTTGTTGGAAAATTTTAGAAAAAGCCCGCTAGAGCCCACACATGATCGGATTTTCCGACAACATAATCCGATCGGACTTTTTCCATCGGAATATCCGACCGTGTGTATGGGGCATTAGATGGGGAAATTCAAAATGTGAGGGTTATCTCAACAAGAAGTGAGGGGAAATCTTCCACTGTAGACATCTGCTCTGGGGACAACTGTCTAATGCCCCATACACACGATCGGAAATTCCTCCAGCAAAAGTCCGATGAGAGCTTTTGGTCGGAGATTCCGACCGTGTGTATGCTCCATCGGACTTTTGCTGGCGGAATTCCCGCCAGCAAAAATTGAGAGCAGGTTCTCTATTTTTCGGTAGGAAAAAGTTCTGATCGAAATTTCCGATCGTCTGTACAAATTCTGATGCGCAAAATTCCTACATTTTCTCGGCTTGTCGCAGTGTTGTACGTCACCACATTCTTGGCGGTCGAAAGTTCAGAGAACTTTTGTTCTCTTGAACTTTTGTGTATGCAAGCCAAGCTTGAGCGGAATTCTGTCTGAAAAACCATCCAAGTTTTTTCCGACAGAAAATCCGCTTGTGTGTACAGGGCATTAGAGGAGATTTCCTCTATCTTCCTGATGTGGCACTGGGACAGGAAGTGACAAAAGACAGTAAAAAATAACCTGAAAAGCTTTGAACTCTTCTCTACCCAAAACAATAAAAAAAAGTTTTGCCCTACATACACTTTACATCATATATACATACTCAGGGGCGAACTGACCATTCGGCCACTCGGGCACTTCCCGAGGGCCCCGGGCCACTAGGGGGCCCCATTAGGGTTGCCAGCCTCAGTAAAACCAGGGACAGTATGTAAAAATCTATGTTTTATTTACATCTGTTTCTGAAATGTCGCTTACCGACATCCTTTTGGTCTAAAAATTCCAAGATTATAGCTGCCCCACCTCTCCAGTACCTTCTCAGCCAATAGAAACATGTCTGTGTATACTGTGTGTACATGTATGTGTATACTGTGTGATTGTATACTGTGTGTGTGTGTATACTGTGTGGCCCCATAATCTCTGATTGCCTGGGGGCCCCATAATCTCCTATTGCCCGGGGGCCCCATGAGTTGTCAGTCCGCCCCTGTACATACTGTACCTCCCAACAGTCTATTCACTAGGATTTGATGTTACATTTTAGAATACATACCCATTAGGCCTTAGTAACTGAATATTTCTAAAGGTGTAATCTTTTAGAGCTACATTTTTTTCCATAGAACATTGCTGATTTCGATCATTTATGACTTCTAATAAACCTGGGGGTGCATTGATTCCAAAGTCTAGTTATATTTACAGCTGATAGAAGGAGAAGAATAAGGTTTCTAAAAGTGAGTGATAATTGGCCTTTTTCTAGTTAGTTTGTCTTGAAGAGCAAGTTGGGGTGTGGGGGTTAGGAATCAGAATACTTAAATCTAAGTGGAACAAAGAGATTTACAGTACCATAGTACCATTGTTGGTGTCAATAGAAGAACTAGCACCCCATCTTTGGTGTCAGTGAACGCAATAGTAACCCAATTTTTTTTCAAGGGGATCAATAGCGCCCCATCATTGGGATCAGTGGGAGGATTAGTTCCCCTACCATTGGTATCAGAGAAATTGTGCCCCATTGCTAGTATCAGTGGTAGGAATAGTGCTCCATTTTTGGTATCAGTGGTAGGTATAGTGCTCCATTTTTGGTATCAGTGGTAGGTATAGTGCTCCATTTTTGGCATCAGTGGTAGGTATAGTGCTCCATTTTTAGTATCAGTGGTAGGAATAGTGCTCCATGTTTAGTATCAGTGGTAGGTATAGTGCTCCATTTTTAGTATCAGTGGTAGGAATAGTGCTCCATTTTTAGTATCAGTGGTAGGTATAGTGCTCCATTTTTGGTATCAGTGGTAGGAATAGTGCTCCATTTTTAGTATCAGTGGTAGGTATAGTGCTCCATTTTTGGTATCAGTGGTAGGTATAGTGCTCCATTTTTGGTATCAGTGGTAGGTATAGTGCTCCATTTTTGGCATCAGTGGTAGGTATAGTGCTCCATTTTTAGTATCAGTGGTAGGAATAGTGCTCCATGTTTAGTATCAGTGGTAGGTATAGTGCTCCATTTTTAGTATCAGTGGTAGGAATAGTGCTCCATTTTTAGTATCAGTGGTAGGTATAGTGCTCCATTTTTGGTATCAGTGGTAGGAATAGTGCTCCATTTTTAGTATCAGTGGTAGGTATAGTGCTCCATTTTTGGTATCAGTGGTAGGAATAGTGCTCCATTTTTAGTATCAGTGGTAGGAATAGTGCTCCATTTTTAGTATCAGTGGTAGGTATAGTGCTCCATTTTTGGTATCAGTGGTAGGAATAGTGCTCCATTTTTGGTATCAGTGGTAGGAATAGTGCTCCATTTTTAGTATCAGTGGTAGGTATAGTGCTCCATTTTTGGTATCAGTGGTAGGAATAGTGCTCCATTTTTAGTATCAGTGGTAGGAATAGTGCTCCATTTTTAGTATCAGTGGTAGGTATAGTGCTCCATTTTTGGTATCAGTGGTAGGAATAGTGCTCCATTTTTAGTATCGGTGGTAGGAATAGTGCTCCATTTTAGGTATCAGTGGTAGGAATAGTGCTCCATTTTTAGTATCGGTGGTAGGGATAGTGCTCCATTTTTAGTATCGGTGGTAGGAATAGTGCTCCATTTTAGGTATCAGTGGTAGGACAAGTGCTTAATTTTTGGTATCAGTGGGAGGAATAATGTCCCATCTCTGCTGTCAATGAGAGGAATAGAGCCCCATCATTGGTATCAGTAAAAGGAATAATGTCCCATTGTTGGTGTCAGTGGGAGGAATAGTGTCCCATTCTTGGTGTCAGTGAAAGAAATAGTACCCCATCATTGGTTTCAGTATAAAGAATAGTGCCCCATCGTTGGTATCAGTGGGAGGAAGGAATAGTGCCCCATTCTTGGTTTTGGTGAGAGGCTTAGTGCCCCAAGGGCTGGTCAAAGGCAAGCAAAGCTGTATCTGACCACAGCCGACAGTTTGGGGTCCCCTTTCATCCCTATGTAACCCAAAACTAGAACAACATCGGATAAACCTACAATTCAAGCATTGGGATTTAGTAGAATACAATATGTACTGTATATAGAATGCTAAATAGTCTTACACTGGTGGGGCTGCAGTGCTGGAACAGATGGAAGTTCATATAAACCGGTGAGTGGTAAGTGTAATGGCTTTTCTCTTGCAGGGACCTGTCGGGTATATTTTTTTGGAGGCTGACAGATCCTCTTTAAAGTGAACCTGTTTCTTTGCCCTGCATGGGCATGTACAGTATGTATATAGGAACTCTTGACTTTATTGATGATCATCATCATTTTCATAGATCATTGACTCAGAAAATGCCACTTGAAAAAACTTTGGATTAATTTTTCATTAACCTGGTTGTAAACCCTTACATATAAACAGTGAAGTGACTGTCCTCAGGTGATACACAGAGATGAAACAAATCCTTCTACATAAGTTGTACCTGTCTATCTACAGTCTTCTCTTCTCTACATCTGTTCAAAGTTCAGAATTTTTTAAACGCTCGTCTGAGAGTTCAGAAAAAAGGAATGGAGAGCTGAAGTTACACTCTGCAGAGCTCAGTAAGGAGAGCTCTGAGAGCTGATTGGAGGGAAGAGATACGCCCCCTTCACACAGCACCCAGGAACAGAGCTGAGGCTGTCAATCAGCTGGAGGTCCCTCCCCTGTCACCTTTTTTCTCTTGGTGTCAGGAAAAAAATAGTTTTTTTATATATTTTTGGGGGATATTTATTATAGCAAAAAGTACAAAATATTGCTCTTTTTTCAAAATTGTTGTTCTTTTTTTGTTTATAGCGCAAAAAGTAAAAACCGCAGAGCTGATCAAATACCACCAAAAGAAAGCTCTATTTGTGGGGGAAAAAAAGGACGTCAATTTTGTTTGGGTACAATGTCGCACGACAGCGCAATGTTCTAAATACTCTTCTAATGAGACTTGGCTTCCCTCCCACCTCTCACACAAGGATGGGGGGTGTTCAGTCACTAAACATTGACATTCCCAAAGAGTGGGCAAGAATAGCTATGTGTAAAGTTTAAGTATAGGATATAACTTCTAATCAAATACTACTTATACTTGTATATATATATATATATATATATATATATATGAGGAAGGCCAACATGGTGGCCTGAATTTATGGGAGGAGCCCGGGAGGGTATTTAACCGGCCCACTCGCTTGTGGTCTTCGTCGGTTCCGGTGCGCGATATACTACGTCACTAAGCCGACTACTCGATTTCGCTAGCGTTCGTGAGTGCCAGACGTCTCGTGGATTGTTCCCGTTCAAAGGTTTTTGTACATTGTATCTGGCTCGGCGGCCACAGGTAGGGGTCTCGTTTGACCAACATTTCACTTATGAACGTTACTTACCTTGTCACGAATCTCGTTGTCCACATACGCACGAGTCATTCATTAGTACCCGTACGTTGCATCCGTACCGCTATCTGCATAACAGTAGCCGGTCGCTTACGCATCACCTGATTCGGAATCAGTCGCAGTTACATTTCATACGGTCACATTTCAGCCATTTCACCATTTCAGTCATTTCGCCATTTCACGGTCCTGCACCGACACGCCGGTTCGAATCTAGCCGCATCCGATTCGTCCCGGTATGTCCCAGCAGTCGAACCCCATTTCAATACATGATCCAGGGAGCGGTCATTTTAGCCGCAATTTCTCGACTCACCGGTCGAAAAAACACCTCTGTCATGGCATCATTTCACTGTCACGTATCATGTTCCGATTCGAGTCTAGGCGCACCCCGGTGCCTCGATTCGTACAGGCACGCCCCAGGTGCTCCCAGGCCCCATTTCGTTTCGTGCTCCAGAAGCACGGTCGCTGTCAGTCAAAAAAAATTTTAGGCTCACCGGTCGGCGCCTCTGTCACGAGAAAAACATTTCACCTCACGAGTCACGTTTTTGATTCGAAACCGGTCGCACCCTCGCGTATCAGTTTCGCCTCCGACGTACCCCAGGTTTTACCGGCCCCATTTCAGTAACCACCCCTGAGTCTGCCCGCCGTCGGTCGCAAAACCCGACCGACCGCTCCGCACCTCATAGAATGGTTCCCCTCATTTCTCTCACCGCCAGGCCGCACCCCGCTTCGAACCCAGCCGCATTGCGCGCCGGTTCGTACCGATGTGCCCTGAACATCCGTTGGCCTCATTTCAGTACATGCTCCAGAAGTCTGGTTTGTCGACAGTCGCCATCGCGGCTCGACCGTTTCATACTCCTGTCATGGCAATCAGTTCGCTGTCACACAAAAACGTCCCGATCCGAATCCGATGGCATCCACCATGCATCAGTTCGTCTCGACGTACCCCAGTCGAATTTGCCTCATTTCATTCCAATTCTCGACCAGTGTCACTCAGCAAGGCACGCTCATAAACGACACTTTGCGCCCACGACATGGCACAAACGTTCCTCATTTCACCCCGATTCGAACCCAGCCGCATTGCGCGCCGGTTCGTACCGATGTGCCCTGAACATCCGTTGGCCTCATTTCAGTGCATGCTCCAGAAGTCTGGTTCGTCGACAGTCGCCATCGCGGCTCGACCGTTTCATACTCCTGTCATGGCAATCAGTTCGCTGTCACACAAAAATGTCCCGATCCGAATCCGATGGCATCCACCATGCATCAGTTCGTCTCGACGTACCCCAGTCGAATTTGCCTCATTTCATTCCAATTCTCGACCAGTGTCACTCAGCAAGACACACTCATAAACAACACTTTGCGCCCACGACATGGCACAAACGTTCCTCATTTCACTCCAAAAAAAATAAATAAATAAAAAAGAGGATATATGCATAGACGGGGGACACACCCCACGAGGCACACCTCACTAGCTGTCTTTGTTCCCTTCTCTAGGTCAGTCCAAGTTCAGTAGGTCCACCCTGCAACAGGTTGGACGGTATTTCTCCAGGTAAAATATAGAAACTCACCGTGTACACACGTCCACGTACGTGCGCACACCTGTCCTTTCGAAGACACAGCAGCTGGGTACGTATGTTTACACAAGGAAAGAAACAGTCTTGGCTTATCTCATCCCCCTAACAGGTCCGGTCGACCTTCTCGCGACCTCAGAAGCCACTTGACATCGCCTCAGGGTACAGCCCATTCGAGGACCATGTCTCAAGCGGGCAGCGAGGATCTCACCGCCCCCTTGTCACCTTCCCCAGTGTCTGTAAGCGACAGCAACCAGTCCCTCAGGGGATGGACCATCCCCAGGCCGACGGCAGAACTTAGACGCAGGGGCGTGCCGTTCCCCGCCACGGCCAGGAAGGCGGAGCTCTTCAGGCTCCTGTTCCCTCCTCCTGCCATGGCCGGGCCCAGCGCTCAACAAACTTCCTCCAGTCTATATCTACGGTCATAGCACAACTCCACACCATGGTGTCGTCCTTGGCGAACACAGTCACG